>JAQQZX010089318.1:0-11492 GCA_030068355.1 Notoglanidium maculatum | reverse complement strand
TGCTGGGATTGGCTCCAGCTTCCCCGCGACCCAGACGGATAAAGCAGTATAGATAATGGATGGATGGATGGATAATAACCTGCCTAATCCTTGGTGCAATGCACACATAAAACCAACTAGTTGAAATAAAGGACGGTTTGACTATTTTCAGACTCACTTTCCATTTGAATTCATTTTGACTTTGACCTACTTAAGACTCGGTCTTGAATTGCTCTCACCTAGTCCTAGTCTTGGACTCGACTACAGCCATATTTCAAGCTGCTGTGAATTGCAGATGCACAAATGTATTTGTGAGCATGGAATAAGAAAGTAAGCATGCAGAAAAACTGTCTGATGAGAGAGAACTTCAGTACAGCAAGCACTGAGAATCCTCCACTGCAGCCTTTGATCCAAAGTATTTTGGATCCACTGTAGCTACACTGTATCCAAAAAGTATCCAAATTGTAGCTACAATGAGGAAAAAAAGATATCTATCAAGTGAAAATATCTTGAATATGGGCAAGTTTATCTAGTATGTCTTATTACTGGATTATTATAAAATATTTTAAAATCAAATAAACATATTCTCACGGTTTTTTTCTCATTTCAAGTGTTCTTATTATATGTGTTCTTATTCTATTGGCACATGATTTTAATTTTTTTGTATAAATAAATGCTTTAAATGAGAAATTATATCCAAATAGAATAACAATAATAAATAAAAAGAATAAATAAATGCCTACATTTAATAATCATTTATTTTATTTACTCTAATCTTGTAATAAGAAATACTAGATACATTTAACTATATTCAAGATTTTTTCACTTGTTAAAATGTAAGCAGTGTAGCTAATGCACTTCATTTAAAATCAACTTGGTAACATTATAAAGAACTGGCTTGGAAAAAGCCTAAGCGTATGAACATGCACATGTGCGTTTTTCATAGCCGCTATATTAACCAGGGAAACGTAAACAGGTAAATGCCATATTCTATCCTTCCCTTGATACACCTGACTGATTAATACTATGTAAGTTACTCATTTTGGTATTAGTATCAGTATGATACCAAAAAAATACTCATACATACCCTGAAAAATGGTATTGATGCATCTGTATTAGTAAACATAAATATTTTGTACAGATAATCTTTAACAATATGTAATGTATACATAAAAAATAAGGATTACTCACGTCCATTGACTGTATTTATTGTGACACTCTGTGCCTTGTAATTGCTTTTAGTAAGCTGACATGTGACTGATATCCTCTTATTACTCTGACAGTCCTGTGTGTTAAGTTTATAGCCACATAATATGCAGCCTGCTGGTGGAACTGTACAAAATAATAAACGGTTAAAATACAAATCAAAACTATTTAAATGTTGAAGCTAGGCTATATGTTCGATTGTAATAATGTGTTGGTTTTACTTGTATATATTTTTGGACTGATTATGCAGTTGGGCTGTCATTCATGAGCACTTACTACATCAAATATAATGTGAAAAGTTTATGTGTGACCTGTTGAAGGTTGGATGCAAGCTGCAGGGTCAATGTTCCATTTCACTTCGTAGCTCTCCTGAACACAACACTGCAGCATAACTGTTGAATTGGCACATATGGCAAATTTGTCATTGCTCACTTGAATATTTGGATCTGGAATCACAATCCTTTGCCAGATAACATAGGGTATTGAGTTCTCCGTTGTGCTACATTCATACTGACCTGATAAGGTGAAAGATAATAAGAACTCATTAATTGTATTTCAGTATTTAAATAAGTGCAATCTACAAGATCATTTATCATTTGTGAGAAATCATGGGAAATTTTGAGAACTGTTCATAAGTAAAGATTTTGATGGAGGTCCAGGATAAGATGAAGGAAAACAGCACCCTGAAACAAGTTAAATGTATAAACTATCTTATAGCTATACTCTTTGGCCATTTTACCAGGAGAAAAAGGGTGAAGTTTAGGGAGAGGTAAAAAGGTTTGAAAGACAAATACAGAAATTGGGATGACTAATACAATTATTTCATAATGTAATAGTTACACATTTATAATTGCACTCATATTTAGGAACCCAGTAACAGAAGGTTGTAACTTACCGCTATCCTCAGGAGTGGTATTTTTCACAATGAGTACGTTTTGATCAATTATATACCTATTCGAATCCTTTAGTTCAATTCCATTCTTCGTCCACGTAATTGTACTATTTACAGTAGTGTTACATGTCAATGTCAGATTTTGCCCAGGATATATTTGGTCTTTGCTTTCATACAACCTATCTGTGACTGAAACACAGAGCCATGCACATGTCTGAGGTTTTATCTCTTCTTTGCATTAAATTTTATCATCAACACTATAGAAATTGGATGGAGGTAATTATGTTAAGAAAACCACTTATGTCAGATAAAGGGTGGTGAAATAGTGTGTTGGACTGCAAAAATAAAGTAAGAAGAAGAAGAAAAGGGATGCTCAATAATAAGAAGAGAATAATGCCCCTACCACTGTGACTGAAAGCATCATTACTTATGTTGAATCCCAGTGAGCGGAGATTGCTAGCAAGTTGTTGGTTTGCTGATTGCAAATTAAGGTTATTGCTAGTTGCATTAATACTGTAGTCTGCAATCACACTGCCAGGCCTGTCAAAACAAAGAACACCATTTAAGACATGGCCTTTTGGAAAGAACTGTTGACAATTTTACAACAAGTCTAGAGATCGCATGTTGTAGAATTGGTTTACGTGTGTCATTTCATTAGGTTTCCTGAAAGTTTGAAAAAGTAATTGCATCCAGTAGAACATCTAGATGTACTGAGTACCATACTGAACATCACATTTCTCTGATTATAGATTTATTTAATTTATTTAATATGATCAAACAATAATCTTAAATATGGCTAATTATAAAATGTTGAACTTGTGATGAAAAAATAAAATCACCTGAAATCATTAACTTTTGCAGATTTGGCTTGGTAGGCAGGCACAGTTCTGTAACTTTGATCAATCTTTAAAAAAAAAAAAGTCACATGCTCACTGCTCGGAATGAAAAATTAGGTTTATACCACATCGCTCTTGAATAAAATAGTATTTTTTTTTAAAAAATAAAAGCAGCTCTGATATTTCAATCTGTAATTTCAATGAAACATTTATATTAATTTTCATTTTAATATCCTATTGTTTCTACAGTAACAGTTCATTCACAGGGACATTGTTTATGGTGGACATTCCACATAACATAGACTAATAATATACAGAACAAAAATGTGTAGTAAAGAAACGCATATAATTGTTGAAACAGTGAAGCCATCTGTTAGATGTTTTTTTTTTAACATTATGGAAGAAGTTTCCAATGTCAGCTCTTTATAACTGTTTTATAAATTTCCACCTTGAGAAATATTCAGGATAGAGAGAGGCTGGTGAGGGAATGACTGTTTATAGCTGCTATATAACATTCAGTAAGTGATAACAAGAACTAGTTTTGCAGACCATTGTATTTCAATTTAATGAAAGCATGATGCATCATTCAATAATTACTAAAGGTGTGATACCTGGCAAATCAGCCATTCACATTCAAACTTATGGGCAATTTGACAATCTGTATGTCTTTGGGCTGTTGGAGTAAACTGGCAAGTCTGAACCCAGAATCATTTTGCTGTGAGGCAGGGCTAACAACTGTACCACAATGCTTTCTGATATTACTAATAAACTGTATTATATCAGGAAGACTCATTATCAGTACATCATACTACTTTGAGTAACTTACTGAATTCTCAATTGTTGCTTTAAGGTCTTTGAAGGTTGTACTTGATTTATCAGCAAGTGCAGTGTCAAATTCTCTATTTATCTTCATTGAGAAACCTATGATATTTGCTGTGGCTGAAAAAAATGACAAAAGATGTGAAATGTAACAGGTGTCAATTTAAGCAGTTTAAACAGAACATACCATGACTTGGCAAAAATCCAAAGAACAAGCACAAGGAGGGGAAAATGGATAGGGGGAAATGCTGTATCTGTTTTATCTTTTAAACCATTTTAAATGTATTTACACACCTGCATTAAGCATTAATTCTTATTATATTTTGGTACATATATTTTCAGTGTACCATGGTGATTATAAAATTGAACTATATTGTTTTAATTATTTATTGTTGTACATGTTAGTTGTTTCAGAACAAATTTCACTGACTACTACTGTAATATTTACATATTTGAAAGTACAAAACCCCACAGTTGGATGTTTAATTTTTCATGTTCTAAGTTTTCTAATATGAGTCTATTGAAATATGATTAGTAAACTTTTAGCTAAATTTACTTTATGTTGTGTGATGTATGAAATGGCATGTCACATTTGTCATGCTATTTTCATATATTTTTTCAATTATGTATTTAATTATCAAATTTATGGGTAGATGCTACAGCCTAAGTAATGCAACATTAAAGCTTCATGAGACTGTTTTTCTTTTTCTGTGGTTTATCTTATACAAATTTGTAGTAGCAAAATGCTATTGCTAACCTTTGCTCTGCAAAAGATATATACATATATATACTGTATACAGACACACACACACACACACATACTTCTCAGTGCACACTGTGGCCTACAAACATGGCCACACTATGTGTCACGGAATTCATGCCGTCTGGGCATGGCTGGACACAAGTGCGGGTTAGGAGACAGAGGTAAAAGCAGTAGTGTTTATTAGACACAAGCAACGGTACCAAAATGGCAGGCAGAAAAATTAATCCAATAAACAGAACTGGAGATGAGCAATGAGCAAACAGAGTTAACTAGAGAAGGCAGAAGGCCAAAATCCAAAACAGAATACAGGAGTCCAAAAACCAGAATAGCATACACGGGAAATAAACGGCTTGGCAATAGCAACATGGATGCTAAACTAATGCTTCGCAAAGAAGTGAGATACTCATAGTTATTTTATATATGGCGTGAGTATGAGAATATTGGATCCAATCATCAGCCACGTGACCTGGACTGGGGAACCTTATCAAGCCTTTAAACTGGCTGATTGATATTCTGGTATTTTGATCCTGTTTTGGTTTCCTGGTTTCTCAAGTTTCTGGATTTTGTCTTATTCACGTTGTTTGCTGATCACCTTATCCTTGCCTGTTTACTGATAATGATTTTTGCATTGAGTTTTGGAATTGCCTGCAAGTGTTTCAATAAACTTCTAACTGCATTTGCATCCTCCTGCAGTGTGCTTTCATGAGACTTTTGAGTGCTTTGTAATTATGAAGTACAGGGAAATTAAAATATTAGAAAGCATGTCTAGGCTTTGTTAAAAACAATCTACAGCATTTCTAAATATTATAATTTATAATATGATAATTATATGACTGAACAACACAAATAGGATTAGAAGAATATTTTAAAATTTTAATATTTTAAAATTCAGTTGTGCTGTGTAGTATGAGTAAATTATTTGATAATGATGAGAGCAATATAAGCAAGTATGTATAATATTTTCTACTTAGTAAACAGAAAAGGTGGTTAGATTTGGCAAATGTTTTGGCAAAAGTTACCTAAGGGAGCTCTAAATGCATGAGTAATAATATACAATAGATGAAAAGTTGAGGCCACTTTTCAAGGAAATATTATAATTTACAAAATGAGATTTACAATTTACAATATCTTGAACAAGATGTAGAGGTTTGAAATCTTACCTTGGGTTGTGGTTACTATGGTTATGCTGTTTGTGTTGGCTTTGGTTGTGGCTGTTGTGGAAGTAGTTGGTGTCGTTGTGTTGACTGTAGTTGTGGTATTTGTGGTTGTAGTGGCTGGGCATGTGATTGCTTTGGGTATTGTTGGAGTGAGAATATTTTTTATGTCTGGGGTTGTTGTAACTGTGATTGTTCCAAATTGTGTGTTTGAGGTGGCATTTGTTGTGATGGCAGCAGTTATATTAGTGATTGCAGAGGCTATGGTAGCAATCACTGTTGTTTGAAATCTTGTGTTTGTGGTGGCTGTGGTTATAGTACTTTTGATTGCAGCATTTGTAGTTGGAGCAGCTGTGAGTGTGGGTGTGTTTGCAGTAGTTGTGCTTGCAGCCTTTGTGGTTGTAGTTATGACTGCTGTGGTTGGGATGGTTGTAGTTCCAGTAGCTGGGGTTGTGGCATCTGTGATTTTAATATGTGATGTGGAAATTGTGTCTATAAAAGCTGTGTTTATTGTATCTGTGGTTGTGGCATTTGTGGTTGTATCGGTTGTGATTGTGATGGCTTTGTTTGATTTGGCTATGGCTGCAGTAGTGGTATCAATAGTTGTGGTGGTAATAGTTTGTGTGGTGTCTGTAGTTGTGGTGTCTGTGATGTTCATGGCTGGGACTGTCATAGTTTTTATTTGGAGAGCTGTAGTTTTATCAGTTGTGATTGTTGTGGCTAAATCTGGGACAAGCGTGGGTATAGTGTCTGGTGTTGCAGCAGTTATGATTGTGGTGTTTGAGGTTGTGTCTGCTATGGTAGCAGTGGTTGCAGTTGAGTCATTATCAGCTGTGGTTTTTGTGGTTATATAAGCAGTTTTTGAAGTTGTGCTCTCTGTGGTTGCAGATGCTGTGATTGCAATAGCAGTTTGAAGACTTGTGTTTATGGTGTCTCGTGTAGTACCTCTTATGTTTATAGTGCCTGTATTTGGAGCAGTTGTAAGTGTGGTTTTGTTTGCAGTGGCTGTGCTAGCAGCCTTTGTATTTGTATATATGACTGGTGTGCTAGAAATATCTATGACTCTGATGGCTGGGGTTGTGGCATCTGTGATTGTAGCAGCTGTGATTGTGGGACCTGTTGGAAAAGCTGAGTGTGTTCTATCTTTCTTTGTGGCATCTGTGGTTGCAATAGTGGTCTCTGTATTTGTAGTGGCAATGATTGGTGTGGTGTCTGTGCTGTTGGTGACTGGGATTGCAATAATTGTGGTTTGGAGAGCTTTGGTTGTGACCTCTATGTTTGGATCAGTGTTGCTTGCTGTGGCTGTAGTTGAGACAACAGTGGGTATAATGTTTTTAGCTGTGGTTATTGTGGTTGCAGAGGCTGTGGATGCAATTGGTGTGGATTGAAAAATGGTGCTTGTGGTGTCTGTGGTTGTAGCACTTATGATTATATTGGCTGTTGGGGCTGCGCATGCAGGTATTGTGGTTGTAGTTATGACTGGTGTCATTCTGGTGGATGGAGTTGTGGCATTTGTGGCTGTAGCAGCTGTGATTGTGGGAACGGTGGTTGGGAAAGCTGTGTGTATGATATCTGTATGAGATCTGGAATCTGTGGTTGTAGCAGTTGTGATTGTGGGGGCTTTGTCTGTTTTGTCTGCAGTAGTAGTCTCAATTGTTGAGGCAGCAATGGATGATGTGGTGTCTGTAGTTGCAGGGTCTGTGGTGTTGGTTACTGGGATTAAGATGGTTTTGGTTGTGGAATCTGTGGTTGTAGCAGTTGTAACTGTTGTGGCTTTGTTTGTTTTGGCTATGGTTGCAGTAGTACTATCTGTAGTTGTTGCAGTGGTGGTTTGTGTGGTGTCTGTGGTTGCAATATCTGTGGTGTGGGTGGCTGGGTTTGTGATGTTCATGACCTCTGGTTTTGTATCAGTTTTGCTTGTTGTAGCTGTACTTAAGGTAGCAGTGTGTATAGTATATGCAGTTGTAACTTTTATGGTTGGGGTGTCTGTGGGTGTGGCTGCAATGGTAGCAATGGCTGTGGTGTGGTCAGCTCTGTTATTCATGGTTATATCTGCAGGCTTAGGAGCTGCTTTGTCTGTGGTTACAGAAGCTGTGATTACAGTTTTGTTTGTGGTGTCTGTGGATGTAGCAGTTATGGTTGGAGTTTTGAAAGCTGTGATTGTGAAATCTGTGGTTGCATCAGTTGTGATTGTTGTGGCTGGAGTTGGGGTAGCTGTGGATATAGTGTCTGTGGTTGTAACAGTTTTGATTGTGGTATCTGTGGTTGTGGCATCTTTGGTTGTAGCCATTATGATTGCACTGGGTTTAATTATTTTGTCCATGGTTGCAGTAATGGTATCCATAGTTGTGTTGGTAATGATTAGTGTGGTGCCTGTAGTTGTGGTATTAGTGACTGGGATTTCAATGGCTGTGGTTGTGACAGTGTGTGGGTGTGGGTGTGTAGTGTCTGTGGTTGTAGCAGTTATGATTGTGGAGTCTATGGTTGTGTGTGCTGTAATTGCAGTGGTTGTGATGTCATCATCGGTGGTGTCCATATCAGTATCAGCCGTGTTTGTAGCTGTGGTGTCTATGACTGCAGCAGCTGTGGTTGCAATTGACATGGTTTGAAAACTTGTGTTTGTGGTGTCTGTGGATGAAGCAGTTGCAGTGTGGTCACCTGTGATATCTCTGGTTAGATCACCAGTGTTTGTAGCTGTGGTGTCTGTGGTTGTTTCAGTTGTGATTGTTGTGGCTGGAGTAGAGATAGCTTTGGGTATAGTGCCTGTGGTTGTTGCAGTTATGATTGTGGTATTTGTGACTGTGGCATCTGTGGTTGTAGCTGTTATGATTGTGGTTGCTTTGTATGTTTCAGTAATGATATCTATAGTTGTGCTGGTAATGGTTGGTGTTGTGTCTTTAGTTGTGGTCTCTGTGGTACTGGTGACTGGGATGTCAATGGTTGTGTTTTTGAGAGCTGTGGTTGTATCAGTTGAGATTGTTGAGACTGTGGTAGTCATAAATGGCGGTGTAGTGTCTGTGGTTGTAGCTGTTACTTTTGTTGTGTCTATGGTTGAGGGTGCTGTGATTCCAGTGGTTGTGATGTGATCAGCTGTGGTGTCCATGGCTACATCCGCAGTGTTTGTAGTTATGGTGTCTGTGACTGCAGTGACTGTGTTTGCAATTGACATGGTTTGAAGACTTGTTTCTGTGGTTGCAGCTGTTGTGTTTGTGGTGTGGTCAGATTTGATGTCTGTTGTTAGATCACCGGTGTTTGTAGCTGTGGTGCCTTTAATCGCAATGTCAGTGGTTGTGATGTGATTAGCTGTGATGTCTGGTTCTATATCAGCAGTGTTTGTAGTTGTGGTGGCTGTGACTGCAGCGGTTGCAATTGATGTGGTTTGAAGACTTGTGTGTCTGTTTGCTGCTGTTGTGGTGTGATCATCTCTGATGACTGTGGTTAGCTCACCGGTGTTTGTAGCTGTGGGGTCTTTAGTTGTGATGTCTGTGGTATGGGTTGCTGGGAGTGTCATGTTTGTGACCTCTGTCTTTGTATCAGTTGTGCTTGATGTGGCTGTAGTTGGGGTAGCAGTGGGTATAGTGTCTGCAGTTGTAGTTGTTATGGTTGAGGTGTCTGTGGTTGTGGCTGCTATGGCAGCAATGGTTGTGGTGTGGTCAGCTGTGTTGTCCATGGGTATATCTGAAGGGTTTGTAGCTGAGTTAACTGTGCTTACAGAATCTGTGATTTCAGTTTTGTTTGTGGTGTCTGTGGATGTAGCAGTTATGAAGATGGTTGGGGTTTGGAAAACTGTGGTTGTGACATCTGTGGTTGTATCAGTTGTGATTTTTGTGGCTGGATTTGGTGTAGCTGTGTATATAGTGTCTGTGGTTGCAGCAGTTATGATTTTGCTATTTGTAGTCATGGCATCTATGGCTGCAGCCGTTATGTTTGTGGTGACGTTGTTTATTTCGGCCATGGTTTCGGTAATGGTATCTATAGTTGTGCTGGTCGTGGTTGGTGTGGTGTCTTTAGTTGTGGTCTCTGTGGTATTAATGACTGGGATTTCAATGTTTGTGTTTTGGAGAGTTGTGGTTGTGACATCTGAGGTTGTATCAGTTGTGATTGTTGAGGGTATACTTGGTGTAGCTGTGTTTGTAATGTCTGTGGTCGTAGTTATGATTGTGGGATCTATGGTTGTGTGTTCTCTAATTGCAGTGGTTGTGATGTGATCATCTGTGGTGTCCATGTCTGTATCAGGTGTTTTTGTAGCTGTGGCGTCTGTGACTGTTGTGGTTGCAATTGGCATTGTTTGAAAACTTGTATTTGTGGTGTCTGTGGTTGCAGCTGTTGTTATTGTTGTGGCTGAAGTGGAGGTGACTGTGAGTATAGTGTCCGTGGTTGTAGCAGTTAAGATTGTGGTGTCTGTGGTTGTGGCATCTGGGTTTGTTGCCATTATGATATTGGTGACTTTGTTTGTTTTAGCCATGGTTGAAGTATTGGTATCTATTGTTGTGCTGGTCAGGGTTGGTGTAGTGCCTTTAGTTGTGGTCTCTGTGGTATTGGTTACTGGGATTTCGATGGTTGTGCTTTGGAGAGCTGTGGTTGTGACATCTATGGTTGTATCAGTTGTGATTGATGAGGTTATGGTTAGTGTAGCTGGATGTTTAGTGTCTGTGGTTGTAGCTGTTATGGTTGTGGTGTCTATGGTTTTGTGTGCTGTAACTGCAAGGGTTGTGATGTCATCATCTGTGTCTGTATTAGCTGGGTTTGTAGCTGTGGTGTCTGTGACTGCAGAGGCTGTGATGTGATTGGATGTAATGTCTGTTGCTATATCAGCAGTGTTTGTAGTTGTGATGTCTGTGACTGCAGCAGTTGTGGTTGTAACTGATGTGGTTTGAAGACTTGTGACTATGGTTGCAGCTGTTGTGGTGTGGTCAGCTGTGATGTCTGTGGTTAGATCAGCAGTGTTTGTATCTCTGATGTCTGTAGTTGTATCTGTTGTAATTGTTGGGGCTGGAGTTGAGGTAGCTCTGGGTATAGTGTCTGCGGTTATAGCAGTTGTGATTGTGGTATCTGAGGTTGTGGAATCTGGGGTTGTAGCCATTACGATAGTGGTAGCTTTGTTTGTTTCAGCCATGGTTGTAGTAACGGTATCTGCAACTGTGCTGGTGATGGTTGGCATGGTGTCTGTGTTGGTGACTGGGATTTTGATCGATGTATTTTGGAGAGCTGTGGATATATCAATTGTGATTGCTGAGGATATAGTTGGTGTAGCTGGATGTGTAGTGTCTGTGGTTGCCGATGTTGTGTTTGTGGTGTGGTCAGATTTGATGTCTATGGTTAGATCACCAGTGTTTGTAGCTGTGGTGTCCGTAGTTGCAATGGCAGTGGTTGCGATGTGATTAGCTGTGATATCTGTGACTATATCAGCAGTGTTTGTAGTTGTGGTGTCTGCAACTTCAGTGGCTGTGGTTGTGATTTTTGTGGCTGGAGTTGGGGTAGCTGTGGATATTGTGTCTGTGGTTGTAACAGTTATGATTTTGCTATTTGTTGTTGTGGCATCTATGGCTGCAGCCGTTATGTTTGTGGCAGCGTTATTTATTTCGGCCATGGTTTCAGTACCGGTATCTATATTTGTGCTGGTGGTGGTAGGTGTGGTGTCTTTAGTTGTGGTCTCTGTGGTACTAATGACTGGGAATTCAATGTTTGTGTTTTGGAGAGCTGTGGTTGTGACATCTGTGTTTATATCAGTTGTGATTGCTGAGAATATAGTTGGTGTAGCTGGACGTGTAGTGTCTGTGGTTGTAGCAGTCATGATTGTGGTGTCTATGGTTGTGTGTGCTGTAATTGCAGTGGTTGGGATG
>JAQQZX010089299.1:0-11493 GCA_030068355.1 Notoglanidium maculatum | reverse complement strand
CACATGTTTGCACACATTCACTTTATGTTGTCTTCTATTGTCTACTGTTGCACACGTACATATTTTTGTACTTTTGTATTGTCTTGTATGTAGCACATTGGTCCTGGAGAGACGCTGTCTCGTTTCACTGTAAACTGTATTATATGTATATGGTTGGAATGACAATAAAAGCCACTTGACTTGACTTGACTGTTCAAAAAGATGCAATGACAAGTAGAAGAGGGAGTTGATGCATTTTTGAATCACTAGTATGCCAAGGCATTGGAGTGAGAACAGAAAAGGAGCAACAGCCCTGAATAGCTCCTCTAGAGGGTCATCTGCTGCCTATCTTCCCATCAAGTCACCTTTACCCAAATTTGATCCTGCAAAAACAGACACATTCTCTTTCATCAAGGTCTGTGAGGAGTTCCTGTCACTGCATCATCTGCATGACTCCAAAGTTCTAGCCTTACTCTACACAATGCTGCAGGTGTCAGCCAGAAACTTGTGGAAGGCAGAAAGAACAAACATCATGATGTGGGCAGAGTTTAAATCAGAATTCCTAGGGGCTTTCTTATCCTCTGGTTTCCAGGCAGAGCTTGATGAGCAGTTAAGAACAAGAATCCAAGGGCCACAGAAAATTTCAGGGACTATAAATATTATCTATGTCTATCGAGCTCTGTGCCTGAAGTGGAAATTGGACATGTCAGTGGAGGAGATGGTACAGAAGATCTTGGATCATGCTAACCCATAGATCACTGTAATCATTAGAGGAGCAGTTCACACAGTGGCTGACATTGTTGTTACCTGGACCCTTATATAGAAAGATAGGGCCAACCAAAAAGAGTATTGGACCCAAGAACAAGGGACTAATGAGGGAAGGCCTGATGCAAAAAAAGAAGAGTGGCCCTACTCCTGAAATAGGTCACGGTCTTCGGAGCCTCTCCTACAGGTGTCACTGTTGGCCCTCGTGGTTATAGATGTACCTGTGGGAAACGAAAGGATCTGCCCTCCTCGACATGGGTTCCACATATTCACTCCTACATTGAGCCACCTTTCAAGTAATAAAATCGCTATCTGACTTCCTCCAGAACAAGCCTCAACATCGTTTTGCTCTGGCTGATGGATCCCTTAAGTCCACCCTTGGTACGGTTCACCTCCAGCTCTGGGTAGCTTCCCAGACTCTCAAGGTGTGCTGCAGCCACCATTCAGAGGCTGATGGAAAGAGTCTTGGGAGGACTACAAGGACAATGTTGTTTTGTCTACATTGATGATATCATTGTGTACTCTCCTGACCTCAAACTACATCTGCATGACTTGAGACAAGTGTTCCACTGACATAAAAATGCCAACTTGACACTTAATCTCTGACATAGTGTTTTCTGTAAGGACACACTAAAGTTACTGGGACATGTCGTTTTGGGGAAAGGGGTCTCTAATGACCCTGACAAAACCAAGGCAATCTCAGAGTATCCCAGTCCTAATAACATGGAGTTACAGCTTTTCTTGTGCATGGTCAGCTGGTACCATAAGATGGTCCCCCACTTTGCTGACATCGCCACTCCACTCTACAAACTTCTGAAGAAGGAAGCTGCATGGGCCTGGGTGGACCAATGCCAACAAAGTTTTCCCTGCTTAAGGAAGCCATGGCATAACCCCCTGTCTTCGGGCAGATGGACCTATTGAAACCATTCCAGCTGCAGACTGATGCAATCATTGTGGGGCTGGGAGCCGTCTTGTCCAAGGTCCAGAGGGGGATGAGGTGCCAATTGCATTCACATCACGTCTCCTAACCGGAGTTGAGAGGAACTACTCTACATGAGAAGCAGTACCTTGCAGTAGTTTAGGCTATCGATTGGTGGCACCACTATTTGGAGGGAGTAGCTTTTGAGGTCTTCACAGACCATGCTGCCCTCTCTTGGGTCTTCAGTCAACCCAAGAACTCCTCAAGGTTCCCTCCTTGGAGCCAGGAGAGATACTCAGCATCAACCTTATTGGGCCATTTTCCAAGAGTAGTCAGGGGAACACCATGCTCTTGGTGGTGGTGGATTATTTCGCCAAATTGAGATTGAGGTGTTGATTTTGGAGCAAGGGCTTCATTTTTTGACAGCTGCCTCTCAGTCCATGGCCACATAAAACTTGCTCTTCTATAGGCAGTGTTCCAGCAGCTTCCAGTATATGGCAGGCCTGTGTTGATGGTTCCTGGGTTTTTCCTGACCATTCAAACCAATTTCCTCTTAGCTGAGGGTGACAGTTCGGGTCTTCTTCCAGCAAAGTACCTTGGCAAAGTTTTTTCACCTCCCAATAACTTGTACTTATGTACACTTGTTTGAACTGTTGATCTTGGAACCTGGAGTTAAGAAATGGCTCCAAGAGACATTACTGAGTTTTATAAATCTATGATTTACAATATTATTCATTTTATTTATTTAATTTGCACCTTATGAGACACATTTGTCATCTGTGGATGTCTGGAATACAGTGGAGTTGGGGAGACTGAAGAAAGCTATAATCAACAATTCTGTTAAATCTAATTCGTAATATGTTACCCTGATATGGTACACGGCTATTGCTGTCAGTCATAATTTTTGGTTCAGTGCTGGTTGAGGCATTAAAACTTCTGTCTATGTCAACCTTTGACTCTGTTTAAAGATCTAAAAGCTGTGGCTCTGCTTGTTTGTTTAGCTTGGTGAAAGCTTAGATACATTTTGTTAACTTTCTATGTAACCTGGTTTCCATGTAGCTGTGGAGGTGATGTTCCTAATGTAATGGTGCAACACAGCTGAATAAATGTATAGGAAACCTTGCTGGTATGTTCAGCACATACAATAAGGTCCATAAGTATTTGGACAATGACATAATATTCATAATTTTGCCTCTGTACACCACAAATATTTTATATGAAGCAATCAAGATATAACTGAACAGCAAACTTTCAGCATTAAATGAAGCCATTTAAACTGTCTAGACATTACAACCATTTTATACACAGACCCTGCATTTTCATTGGCTTAAAAGTAATTGGACACACTATCCCTTTGAATTAAAGGTGAAATCTACAAACACATCTTGACAGTGGCTAAAAATAATTTATGTTTCTGCTGTTCTTCATAAATTAGCAGTATATAAAGAAATGCAAATACACCTCATATTGGATCAGTTTACATTATTTAGTATCTTTATACACTGCTGAAATCATGGACAGAAGGCAGCTGTTTTTCACAAGGGCTTTGCTGTGTAAAAGGGGAGAGGCTTGCTCTTTGACTGATTTGGTTAAGCTACTCAGATGATTAACTTTCTAATTAATTCTTAGATTATGGTAGTGTAAGAGTAATTGGTAGATCTGTTTGGCTTTCACCCCTTGTTACCATCTCTAACTATACAAATCTGGAGTATTACTCCATACAATTAAATATGTTTCCTGAGGAGTTATGGAGCTATTTCAAGTTTCATTTACATTTCAGTTATTGTTTTCTTTCTTAGATGCTGTGACAAAAAGAATCCAGGTCACAATATCTGAAGTGGAAGCTTCTATTAAAAGTTGGCTCTGCATTACTATGGACCAGGAAGGGGGAAGGGGCTGAAGGACCAGAAGATAAATAGCAGAGATCCACTGGTATCCCTCAGTGGACCGATTTACTTTTATTATGTTCTAATGTGGTTCTATTTGGCCAGTGTTCTGTTTTTAAAAAGCATTTTTGTTAGATTGAAAATCTTGTCCCTTCTCTATCCTTTCCTTTTTCCTCTCTGTCCTGTGCTCTCCAGACAATTTAGGTCCTTATGACATGATCAAGGATGTTCTTTATCTTATGTCGCACTTCTCACGTAAGAGACCTTCACTATGTAGAGACTACAAGTCTCCTTTCATCTAAACAAAGGCATTTTTCTACTTAACTGTTCCCTTGAGAATATTATGACAATGTGTTTCTGTGTATAAATATTTCTAGACTTTATTAATTAAATCAGACTGAGTTTAGCACAATCTTGTGTCTGTTTGCTCATTCTCTAAGCACTTGTCACACAGTGGAAGAAAGAGAGAGGCGGTTGCAAGAGTCTGAAAGAGAATAAACCTGAATCAAAGCTCACGTTAGCCCTAACAATTTTATTCAGCATCTAATCTGCATGCTCTGCTTTGTACTAAATTTTAATATATATTTTCTCTATTTTTGCTTTTAACCTGGCTGTGAATAAATGTAAGTATTCAAAACATTCAAAAGGTATTCAATGACTCTTAGTTTATTACTGATACTTTCAACAAGTGCAACTATTCTGTATATGTATTAATAGTAAATGTGTGGTATACTGCAGGTACAGGACCAAATTAATTTTTTTATTTATTGAGTACAAACAGAGCATGCTCATGGAAACACTGGAGCATTGTACCCTCACATGTGTGTGTGTTCCCCCAGTGTGCAGTACTGTGCCCACAGTATGCTCACAGTGCCCCCACACTATGCCTAATATGCCCACATTGTTCCCAGAGTATGCCCAATATGCCCATGTCAACACTGCTGGTTAAGCCTAAAAATGTTTTAGAACACAAAAATATGCAAACTGTATAAAAATAAATAAGCCTACCTAATATCAGAGGTCTTCTCAACAAGCTACTATAACTGTAGAAAAACTGAGCAACAGAATTATGTAGTAAACCTTGAGAAAACAAGTACATAGTTCAAAAAACTTTTCAGAATTAAATAATTGGTGAGAAACACTAAAAGGAAACAAAACTATTGTATTATCAGCACTATGTTCGGACTATTGTTATCAGTTCTTATGTCTGGTAAGCATTTTTGGTAATTTAGACTAAGCCAAATTGTAAAGTATGAAACAATTCCTTTCCTCAGTGAAGAAAACACACATCGCAAGTTTAGTTCCACGTTTACCCCAGTGGAACATATGGCTGCAATGAGCTTCTTCTATGCGTCACAATCTTGTGCCTTGGCTGATGCCTCTCCCCATGACACACCCATCTTCTCCAGTTCAGCCATGACCGCTCTCCACCAGGTAACCTTCGGCCTGCCCTCTTTTCTCTTGCCAGATAGAGAACATCTGAGGGCAGCTTTAAGGGTCCAGTCATTGGACATTCTCAGGACATGTCCGAGAAATCTGATTCTTCTTATCTTGATTTTTAAGAACAAGTTCATACAGCCTGTCTTCTTGTACAGGCCCTCATTGGGTATTTTCTTTGGCAAGTAGATGTTGCAGATCTTCCTAAGATAGCGTTTGTGGAAGGCATTGACTTTGTTCATGTCTTTCCTAACCTCTCTCTAGCACTCGGAGCCATAGAGAAGTACTGACTCAACTTTGCTGTTATATAGCCTGATCATAGTTTTGATACGATACTGTTTAGACTTCTAGATGTTACCTCTGGCTTTGGTAAGTCAGGTCTTGATGTATTTTTGGCACCTTCATCAATGCTTATTATGCTACCAAAATATGTGAAGTCTTCAACATTCTCCAAAGCCTCGCCATAAATGGTAATTGGTGGGCCAAGTCAAGTTTATGTTTACATTTGCTTAAATATGTTTGAATTGAACAACAGAATATATTATGATTCAAAATAATTGAATCAGTTAAGTGAGTAGCTCATTACCATTTTTCTTAATGTGACAAAGAGGTCATATGGCATCTTCTGTAACCATTTTAAGGTTAAAATCCTTATCTAACACATGTCACAACAGCCATTTTGTAACTTTTATTTCATCATTTTGTTGTTGAAACTGTGTCAGAATATACGACACTATATATGTGGGTCAGTATATATGACATATAGGAATTGTTATTAAAGCATTAGAATTGTTATATGGGTTGGAACATACCTTTAGAAGCAAAAACAAAATTTTTAAAATTAGCTGGTATTGTTTTATATGCTAACCAAGCACACCACCATTTTTAAATGAGGTCACATGCACACAAATGTAAAAGCTATTATACGACTGTATCCAGGATGTTCAGTGTACGTCACTTAGGGATTTCATGAGTTAAAGTCATAGATAAATCTGTATAAGGAACTTTCCAGACTATTTGGTTTGTGGCACATATATCACCTTGATATGTCAAAACAACATTGTCAAATCCTAGAGACAACATATATGTTCCTATTACATGCTCCTGACTACCTGCCAAATTTTACAAAACAATTATTTAGCTTAACCACCTTTTGTGCCACCTGTAATGGACACTCAAATGTGATTATTTATGAAACAACTCAATAAAATGATGGTATCATTGTATTAGACAGTGTTTTCTACTGGACGGACAATTGTACAGGAAGTAAATTTGTCTTTCATCCATAACTCAGCATGGCTGAGATTTCCTAAACAATCAGAAGTACAGTAAATGTTTTCCAAATCACGAATCAGATTATGAATGGCAAGCAAACTAAAAACTAAAGAGAAATAAGTAAATTAATTAATTAATGTTTTTAAATGTAGTAATAATAATAATAATAATAATAATAATAATAATAATAATGTGTTATTTTAATAATGCAACAATAAATAATTATGTTCCGTCACCTAGCCTAGGCATGTTAATGCACAGAATCCCCTCTAATGGAAACATTTGCACTGCATTCTGTATTTCGCATCCCAGTTTTAATTGCAATAACACCTACTTAATAGGAGCAAACAATGCTTACCTTTTCCATGGAAATATTTACGGTAATAGTATGCCCCTAAGTCAATGTGCTCAATGATGTATCGCTTCACTTTTTCACGATGGACTGGTTGGTTTTCCCGAGGTACCTCCAGCACAGAAACGCCAGCATTGGTGCAGTGAGAGCTTAATGAGGACTCAAAGGAGCAGCTTTCTCCTCCACTGCAGTTGGCACTGTTGGCCCTGGACAGAGAAATCCTTCTTTCACCCTCACCACCAATCTCATTCCGGAAATGTGGGCAACTAAGCACTAGCCCATTGCTCTTTCCATCACCCTCATCTGTGTCAAGACTCTGTTTATGGTTCAATTCTTCATGGCTGCCCAGTGGAGATTCAAACATTGTTGCAGTTACACTAGTATTTCCACATACTGGACCACTACATGGGACTTGATACTGTGAAGCAGCTGAAGCACCAGTAGTAGTGTTCTTCCTATGACCAAGACTGACTTGATTTGCCATAGCATCACCAACATTAAAGATTGCACTCTGCACATCATAGTGAGCAAAGCATTTTGAGACACCAAGAGCCTGTTGGTCTTCCTGCTCTATTGAGGGCCGGTGTCCATCATGCTCACTTTTAATAGTTCTCAACTTCCGGAAGAGAGATGTCTCAGATGACTCTGACTTGAGCCGATGCACAAAGGACTTCTCTCTTTCTTGACAGTAGAGAAGGGAACTGCTTACACAGTCATAGCCTGTGATACAAATGATCTCTCCACGTGCTATTTGAGCTGCTGTCTGCAAGCTAGGGGAAAGAACACTGTCATAGCGCAGCTCTGGGAAACCAACTGAGTGTGTATTCAGATGATCCAATTTATCTACTCTGTAACCCTTTAACAGTGCAAGGACTTCATCCCCACCTAGTCCTTTTTGGTCAATAGAAGAAGTGCTGCCATATTCCCGATGCAATGAGGCACCAGTGTTTGGGTTGACAGCATTTTGATGCATCATGTCCTCAGCATCTATATCACTGATAGTCACATCACTGTTGCTTCGCTGTCGAATATGATGAGGTCCCATTAAAGGGGAATGACTCAAAAGATCCCTCAGTGAATATTTTGTTTCAAGATGATGAAGTTCTAAGGATGCTTCATTCTCATCAGTGATCTCTATGCTTTGGTCTGGCTGCCCATTTTGAAAAGCCATAATAACTCTCTCATAGTTTGATCCACATAGATTCTCCCACCCTTCTTTTTTGGATGGCCAATCTGATACCCTGGCATGCACCCCCATTTTAGGCATGCCGGATGTACCGTTGACTCTTCCTACCCCATTAGACATGCACTGCAGGCTGGTAGATAGAGTTTCTTTGTTTCCATTCAAAGACTTCATTTTCCTGTTGAACAGTTCCTCTGAAGACTGCATGACTTCAGAGGTGACCTAAAAGCCTCCAGTCACTGCAGTCTATACAATTGTCCTGTCTATGCCAGGTCTTTGCTTAAGATGAAACCCTGCTTGGAGTTGGTGGGGAAAACAGGAACACAAATACCCTATAAATTACATTGTGTTAGGTCTTAAGCAAGAGGGCTTCCTTCTCAAGCTTCAGAGATGGCAAAGGGCAAGTGACAAGCTTCAGCGTGGCAAAAGGCTGACCTTTAGCCTAAGTCCATATTTCCTCAGAATTGGCTAGGTCAGTGATAGACAAAAAGAATGTGCATAATAAGACTGGCCAACGGGCAATGAGGCTTAGACAGATAGTGCTCTTTGCAGAAAGATGAGCTAATGTAGTGCATATCCTGGAGCTGATCCTGCAAAATGAAGAAAAAATATGGAAATTGCATTAATATTTAGAAACAGAGGTACAGTTCCCCTAAAATCTATAAAGACAATTCCCATAAAACTAATCAAGATTAGCAGTTATGAGATACAGTATGTTACTGTACAGGCCTAAGCAATATCATAAAAACATATTAAACACTTACCACAGAGGTTTCCAACCTTATCTGCGATGGGCCAGTGTGAGTGCAGGTTTTCATTCCAGTCAAGCAGGAGCCAATCAATTAATCTTGGTTTTCAACAGACTATCAAGTGTGGCTTCTGCCAGGTTGAAATGAAAACCTGCACCTACACCGATCCTTTCAAATTAAGATTGGACTCCCCTGTAACTTCCATCATCGATAAAAGAACAAGAAATTTTGTTAAATAAAACACAAAGACGAAATGTCTATGCAAAGGTAACAGTTAAGAGTAAATATGGTGGTGTTCATTATTATTGTTTTTTTTAAATCACATCTGGACTGAACAAATATTCTTTATTGAACTTCCACTGAGAAAACAGCAAAATGTGATAATTTTTTTCGTGATGCATTACGAGTGTTCAGTTTGTCCTACCACCATGGTGACAACACTAAAATGATCCATTTCAATGTTCACAAGTAGACAAGTGAACCCAACTAGCTAGGCGTCGATTAGGTGATTAGGTTCTGAATTTATGTATTAAAGCTATATTACTTCAAAAGCTATGCAAGGCTTAAAGATTTTAAGTAATTTGAAAGGTACTGATGAGATTTTGAATTGAAATGTGTTAAAATGCATTGCATATATGTGCTTAGAAGAAATGCACAGATTAAATCAACTCTCTGTCTCAGTACTCTTCCAAGCTTTTGAGCTCTGTTATCAATGACCTAAAGGGATTTTCCTTGTTCTTCACTTCCTTACAAACAATCTATTATACACCATCATGAAAAATGCCATCACACTACCAACATAATAAAAGGCTTATGCTAAAATCAGTTAGGCCTACTCCAGGGCACATTTTGCGCATTTAGCAGATTTTGTGCATGCTTACTATTTTTTCAAAGCTGACATCAATTTTAAATCTAGGAATTTCACTCACTCTAACAGATATTTCCTCCTAAGCTAATACCATTCTATTGTTCAACAAGTGCATTCTAATGCATTACTGCTTTAGCAGACACCACAGTGTGAGGTTTGTATGATGCTTCTTCATCATTTATGGAATGTTGCTGGTCACATTAGCTAAAAAGCATGAAAATTTGCACCCTCTTGATGTATACATGATCAGATAGGCTATACGTTTTATACATGTTAAGGAACACATGGAATGAACTTTTATTTATTTATTTATTTATTTATTGCAATAATGTCTTATAGAATATTTTATTGCATTGCTCTGTTTATTCTTCTCATCCCCTTTTCTTGTTTCATTGTATGTCACACAGGGATTAGGGATTAATAAAGTATAACCATAATCATACAAACAGAAATCTAAACATTGTTATATGAAGACAAGTCCAAATAATGTGGCCAACTGTTATTATTTACATATTTACAAGTAAACTTGGGTGGGCAGAAAGGGAATTTGCTCTGCTCTGCTCTCCCTCATCTAAATGATTCACCATTGATTTCTAACTGGAAAGTTGTTTGCAGTATCACTTTAACTACCAATATTTCTGGTCCTTCTGGTACTTATGTTATCACTGCCCTCAACTTACTTTTCCTGTTTTCAAAGGATTCTAAAAAACTGATGAGTGTCACTGCCACCCTTCCCCTTTGTCAATGATAAGAAAGTGCTTGCACACTTTAACGCTATTTAATTATAACCATGTATAGCTATACAGTATACTGAATTGACAATAAGTTAAAGTTACTACTGCCTACATAAATGCAGCACAACCTAAATGACTGACACTAGGACTTTATTTGGGCTTTCTGACAAGTATAACATAATAAAATTAGAAGTAACTTAGCTATGATAGCTAATGTTAGCAATAGTTGATTGATTTGCACTTGCAAATCGGCCCATTTTCACCAAAAATATTTGTTTCCACACCATGAGATTGCTGACACCTGTTAGCAAAATATTGTTATTTCCACAATTACAGTTCAAGTGCAAAATGACATATTGACATTAATCTTAACTTTTTATGCAAGTCCTGGTTGAAGTGGTATTATTGGTATGGTGCTACAATAATAAGTGTCCCATAAACAGCTGATGGGAACATTAACTGATCCAAACTTTATCCAAAGCTTTACACATTATTTCAAACAATGGCAATTTGTTAAGTTTAGTTATGATTATATTTGCTAATGATTATTTTGGATGGTGGTTTGTGATTGCCTGTTGTAGCAATTTTTTAACAAATCACATTTAAATTACTAAATACATAATTAAATATAGCTGAAAGGAGCTACCGAGGGGTCAAGCACTACATAGCACCACTTTGGAGTCAAATGACAAATATCAAATTTTGTTCTATCTCAGGACATGGTCCTCTACAAAGTTTTCAAATTTTGTGCCAATACAACAAATCACTGCAGAAATATGAGCTCGCCTTTTTTTTTTTTTTGGCTATGTCACTGTCAATGTCTGTCATATTATTGTAGATTTCAAATGCAATACATGAACTCAAACCACAGTCTGCAAAGGTATCATGATTTTAGGTCAAGCAGTTGAATAGTCATGAGCACTTTTGATTATTTTATTGACCGAAATCTTTGTAGTACTTGGAAAAAGTACTAGGAGTTTTAGTAGGAGATTTATTGTTAACTATACAATTTTGCTATGACTTTCTTTTAATCTTGTATTCTTAATATGTAGTTCAATGTTTACTGTGTGTACAAATTATTCATATTTTTATGCTTATGAAGGTATCACCAGACTTTAAATGAGCAAAAATACACTAATAAAAATAGCAGATATATAGATAAATCACTTGATTCAACCCAGAGGGAAATTCAATTACACTGCACAAAATTTTTTTTGAAAAGTCTTGCTTCCTGAAAAGTTTTTGCTGATTGTGCCCGGTACCTACTGAGTATGAACAAATATAGTTTTGGTTTTACTGCATCATGTAGGAACTCTGAGAAATAGACATTTATATGTTTACTGACA
>JAQQZX010089289.1:0-11493 GCA_030068355.1 Notoglanidium maculatum | reverse complement strand
TTGCTATCTGACACCCCCAACTCCCTATACACTGTTCAAATGACAGACACAAAATATATGACCAGTTGCATAAATCACTTTTGACAACCCCCCGGTAAAGGAGGGGTAGGTTCCATAAATGTAAAATGTCACACACCCCCACCCCTGTACCCATTTCAATGACGGACACAAATGTAGGGCCGGTTGCTGAAATCACTGCTGACATCCACTGCCAAAGGAGTTGTACGGTCCATAAATCATACAAAGCCATAAATCATTATGATTGACAGATTGACATAAGGTATAGGATAATTACTACTGATGTGATCATAGCTGCCAGTAATGAAAATGCACTAAAGGCACTAAAGCACTAAAGATGCTTATGGCATAATTTGAGATGAAATACTTAGGTAAACTAAATAATTTTCTTGGTATAAATTTTGACTATTGTAATGGATACATGAAGATGTCATAGAAAACATATGTGCAAAAGATACTTGAGAGGTTTGACATGCAAGACTGTAAACTAAGAATGACACCATGTGAACAAAAATTTAACTACACTGATAATGGAGAAATGATGAGAGAAGTAAAAAAATACAGAGAAGAAGTACGTAGCCTGATCTATCTGACTACATGCATAAGACTTGGGAAGATTCAAGATGGCGGCATGGCAGTAGCACGCAGCGGCCACTCCGGATCTGAAATGGTGCTATTTTGTGCTATTTTGTTTCTTGGCACGACTCCTACGGCATATGGACACCGAAACAAACGGTGTTCATGTCTACCCATGCCAAACATTGCTGGACATTAAGAAACATTCAAAAAGTGATTGGCAGGATGACCTGTTGGAGACGCTGTGCGTCCTCGGGTTGCTGCGGAAACCAGGCCTCCAGTCCTTGGCATCAGCTGATGCCAGCAGCCGGGGGAGGGTCTGCCATAAGCGGGGTGCAAGGAAGCAGAAGCGCAGCAAGCGGGTGGGTTTTGTCTATTCTGCTATCCAATGTCTGCTCCCTGGACAATAAACTGGACTACTTCTGACTTCAACGGACTACCCAGCGCAAGTTTAGAAATTGCTGTATCTTTGTTTTCACAGAGACAGTGACAGAGTTCCGGATGCCGCCATTCAGCTCACTGGGCTCACTGCAACAGAAAAGCAGCTCTGTGCTGTAAGACTCACAGTGGTGGCTTGTGTGTTTACATCAACATGAAATGGTGCAAGACCTAATTTTAGTGATGGGTTTCTAGTTACTGCTCAGCGCTTGTGGAGTTTGTGACTGTTAGATGCAGGCCTTTTTATTTACCTCGGGAATTCATCACCGTTCTCATTGTCGGAGTGTACATTCCCCCCAGCGCTAATGCTAAAGATGCGCTCTGTGAGCTGTACAGAGCTATTAGTGAGGTGCAGAATGCACATCCCAATGGACTGTTTATTGTTGCTGGAGATTTCAATTATGCAAGTCTCAAGTCAGTGCTCCCAAAATTCCATCAGTATGTGGACTTTGCAATGAGAGGGACAAACACGCTGGATCTTGTTTACAAAAACATTCCCGGCGTGTACCTAGTGGAGCCCCACCCCCACCTCGGCTACTCAGATCACATCTCTGTTATGCTAATTCCAGCATACAGGCCGCTCATCAGATGCACCAAAACGGTTCTGAAGCAGGTGAGAACCTGGCCAGCTGGAGCCATCTCTGCTCTTCAGGATTGTTTTGAGCACACTAACTGGCATATGTTCTGGAAGGCTGCAGCCAATGGTGACATCTCCAACTTGGAGTACACATCATCAGTGACCAGCTACATCAGCAAGTGTGTAGATGACATCACTGCTTCCAAGACCATCATTACACGCTCCAACCGGAAGCTGTGGATGACTGCAGAGGTGCGTGAGCTGCTGAGGACCGTTAACACTGCCTTCAGAGCAGGTGACAAGGTGGCCCTAAGAACATTGAGGGCCAAACTGTCTCAGGCCATCAGAACAGCAAAGTGTGCACACGGCCAAAGAATCCAAAGCCACTTTCAAGACAGTGGCGACATGTGGCAGGGCATCAAGGCCATCACTGACTACAGGACAACTACACCTGCTTGTGACAGTGATGCCAACAACTTCTTTGCTCGGTTTGATGCACAGAATGACATAACAGCGAGGAAGTCCACCCCTTCTCACAGTGACCAGGTGCTGCATCTGACCACTGCTGATGGGAGGAAAACTCTTTGCAGAGTTAACCCACAGAAGGCTGCTGGACCAGATAAAATCCCTGGGAGAGAGGTCAGAGAATGTGCAGACCAACTGGCAGATGTTCTCACTTATATCTTCAACATCTCCCTGAGCACTGCAGTTGTCCCGAAGTGCTTCAAAGCCAGCACCATCATTCCCATGCCAAAGATGTCTTCAGTGTCCTGCTTCAATGACTATTGTCCCATTGCACTCACACCCATCATGATGAAGTGCTTCGAGAGGCTTGTCATGAGGCACATCAAGACCCTGCTGCCTCCCTCACTGGACCCCCTGCAGTTCGCCTATCGCTCCAACTGGTATACAGACCATGCTATTTCCACCACCCTACATCTGGCCCACACACACCTGGACAACAAGGACACATATGTACGAATGCTGTTCATAGACTTCAGTTCGGCATTCAACACAATCATTCCTCAGCAGCTGATTGGGAAGCTGAGCCTGCTGGGCCTGAAAACCTCCCTCTGCAACTGGATCCTGGACTTCCTGACTGAGAGACCGCAGTCAGTCCGGATTGAGAACAGTATCTCCAGCACCACCACACTGAGCACTGGGGCCCCCCAGGGATGTGTGCTCAGTCCACTACTGTTCACTCTGCTGACTCATGACTGTGCAGCAATGCACAGCTCGAACCACATCATCAAGTTCGCCAATGATACGACTGTGGTGGGTCTCATCAGCAAGAACAACAAGTATATACAGAAAGGCATACAGAGAGGAGGTACAGCAGCTAATGGACAGGTGCAAAGTCAGCAACCTGTCTCTGAACGTGGACAAAGCCAAAGAGATGATTGTTGACTTCAGAAGAGCACGGAGCAACCACTCTCCACTCAACATTGAAGGATTCTCTGTGGAGATCATCAAGAGCACCAAATTTCTTGGTGTTCACCTGGCAAAGAATTTCTCCTGGTCCCTCAACACCAGATCCATAGCTAAGAAAGCCCAGCATCGTCTCTACTTCCTGCGAAGGCTGAGGAAAGCCCATCTCCCACCACCCATCCTCACCACCTTCTACAGAGGGACTATTGAGAGCATTCTGAGCAGCTGCATCACTGTCTGATATGGAAACTGCACCGTATCGGACAGCAAGACCCTACAGCTTGATAGTGAGAATAGCTGAGAAGATCATCAGAACCTCTCTCACCTCCATCACAGACATTCACCACACACGCTGCATCCGCAAAAGCCACCAGCATTGTGGAAGATCCCACACACCCCTCACACAAACTCTCCACCCTCCTGCCATCTGGCAAGAGGTACTGAAGCATTTGGGCCCTCACTGCCAGACTGTGTAACAGTTTCTTCCCCCAAGCCATCAGCCTCCTGAACACTCAGGGACTGGACTGACACACACACACACACACACACACACACACACACACACACACACACACACACGTATATTCATCTACCATTTTTGCACATTAGATTTGGATTAGTGCTGCACTGTCTTGACTTGTGATGTCTGCACTGTTTGCAGTGTTTGCTCATGTTTGCACACATGCACTTTATGTTGTCTTATGCTGTCTTCTTTTGTCTTCTGTTGCACATGTGCACTTTTGTACTTCTGTGTTGTCTTATATGCAGCACCTTGGTCCTGGAGAAACATTGTCTCATTTCATTGTGTACTGTATCACATGTATATGGTTGAAATGACAATAAAGCCACTTGAACTTGAACTTGAGACCTGATCTATATTATAGTACTGTCACAGTACTTCACTGAGCCAACGGAGGAGCAATAGACGCCTGTAAAACATGTGCTAAGATATTTGAAAGGCTCATTTGAGATGTGACAATGAGAAACTGGGGCTACTAGCATACAGTAATGCAGATTGGGCAACCGATGCAATGGACAGATGTAGTACAACTGGCTATTGCGTCAGCCTTAATGAGAATGGTCCTTTGATTTCATGTCTGACACCTGCGACAACGCAGCCTCGACATCAGAGAGAAGCAAGCGCTCTGCTCCTCCGACTAAACACCAGAGCAAAGGCAACCCAGGACAAACTGGCACGACAGAGGTGGGGCTGTGAAATCCGCCATGGCTGGCGGCCACTAATCGCCCCACTTACAGGAAGCAGAGGCGAGATAAAAAGAGGGCAAGTACGGGTGAGTTGGAATGCAGTTGAGAAATGAACTAACGCCTATGCTCTCTCATTCCCCAGACTCCCTTTAAGAGACGCGAGACGAATTCCAGCACAGACAGCCTCACGGTGAGACAATTCCCCACTCAGCTTTGTCTCCACGCCCTCAGCCCTGTGTCTCCGTCCCTCAGCCGCACCCAACTTAAGAAACACTGCTGAGATCATCGCGCCACCTTACCTCACCTGAACACTTCCTCACTAATTGAATGCACGGTTTGAACACTATTGCAAATAAACGCACCAAGCTTAGTACACATACCTCCGTCTCTGACTCAGTGTGTGTTGAGTCCTGGTTTCCTGCTCACACATAGAAAACTAAAAAGCATCCTACTGTTTCACTGTCTGCTTGCGAGGCAGAGTATATGGCGTTAGTTAGAGTGAATGTTTGTGATGTATTATCACATGTGTGAGCATGATATAATGGAAAGAAACAACCAACCAATGAAATGAGATGTGAGCACGTGTAAGTTTTTTTTTTTTGCTAAAATCATTAATAGACTAGAAATTGGGTATTCACGCCAGAACCGCTGAACAATTCATCTCTGCTAACATGAAGGTGTTTTTCAAAGGCAGGGGAGATTGTTAATAAGAAAAGGAACAGATTGAGCCCCAAGACTGTTGAACAAATACTTTTCTTAGATTAAAATCTTATCTTTTATTATTAACAAACTATTAATTAATTAATGTCTTACTGTCACACAAGCATGTTTAAAATATATTTAAGTAAAATATATTCTGTTTTAAATGTTTTCATACACAGTTAATAATTAACATTACACACTGTGTACAGAAATCACTCATATATTATATGAACAGTAACCAAGACATATGTATGGCCTCTGTTATTATTATTATTATTATTATTATTATTATTATTATTATTATTATTAATTAGGGGCTGACCTACACTTGTTTACTGTGTTGACTCCTTATTGATGGTTCTTCACCTTTGCCTGATTGTTTTTATTAAAATATTGAACCGCCCCTGCATTCTCCAGTGTCTGCCTGCACAGGACACATTTCGCAGCCTTTACCATATGTAATAAATACGTTAATGTCTGCTTTTATTTATTTATTTTTTATTGATTGATTTATCCTGTCCTTGAATTTTAGATAGTAATTTATTATTAAATTTATATATTATAAATAATGTCAGAAATGGACCTCCATAAATGCTCCTTTATGAATAGGGACCTGAGGAGCCAAGTGAGAGTTTCACCATTTTGAATCCTAAATAGGAAAATCTTTTCCCCTAGCAGCGTACTTTTTTCTCACACAGCTCTGTATGAGTCAGAGGAGCAACAGCAGTTTACAAGAATACAGCTTTTTTCAGGTAAGTAATGTTTTTATCTTTACATACAGTTACATTTCTGTTGTAGTTTAAAATGTTTAAAAGACATGCAGTTAAGTTATACAGTCTAAGCGTAAGACAGCTAGCCAGCAGCTAACTAGTGGTTAGCCTTAAGATTACCTATACCAACAATGAATTAAGCTGAGATCAGTGTTTGCTTTATAATGTGTTTGAGGACCCAAATTTTGTAAATATAGGCAATCATACTTATTATTTAACACAAGAAACAGTAAGAGAGCATGAATCCTCTTCAAAGAAGTGAAAGCATGACACAAAATGAGGACAGCGAAATTGGGACACCGTGATGGCAGAAAACACGAATAAACATAAGGCAGTCTGGCTTTTCCCAGATGGAAATCACTGATGAGAAAAATATGTTTTCAGAGTGATGCCAAAATTTCCTGTTTTGTGCTGGGCAGGCAATTCGAATTAATAATGTCAAAATATTGCTTCATGTTCCTATAGTATTTTTATAATCATTCATTAGCGTCACTGATGTTTTCCAAGTAATGACTCCCATTACACTGTGATAACCAGGGCCAGATTATCAAGTAATAGATGCCTGGGCACAAATGTTTAATGGGAAACAATAGTCAATGTGATTTGATAGTTGGGCTTTTTTTATTGTAATACATCACAATATAAAGTATACTACCAGACAGGACACAGAATATTTCCAATTCAATAGGAAAAGCACTGTACATCATTGGAAATTGATACAGAAACATAAATATAGGCCTATAACTAACAACCTTAAAATATTATTGCCATAGTGAGACAACAGAAAGACAGCTTTCTTAAAATAGTGGAAAATAAGTCCAGAAGAGGAGTAACTAGTAGCTATAGCTGTTAAATCTATGTTGCAGTCAAGTAAAAAGTACAGCTTTTTTCTTTGAAAGTAGTGAAGTAGAAGTAGCATAAAATAAAAATACTAGTGTATAACTTTGCAATTGGACTGCCATTTTTATTTATTTTGTACTGTGCATGTACATTTCAATTCTTGTTTTCTTTCTTAGATGCTGTGACAAAAAGCAGCCAGTGGAAGCTTTGATTAAGATGAGGATGGGGAAAGGGAAGAAGGACCAGAAGTTAAATGGCAGATATTCACTGGTATCCCTGAATGGACTCATTTATGGTGTACTTATTGTGTTCTAATGTGGTTATATTTGGCCACTGCTTTGTGTTTAAAAAGCATTTTATTCAGTATTCAATCCACATGCTCAGTTATACTCCTTTTATAATATATATATATATATATGTTCTTTATTTACTCCTTTAATCTGGATGTGATTAAATGGAAGTATTCAAAATATATGACTTAGTTTACTGCTACTTTCAAGAAGTGCAATTATTCTGTATATGCATTAATACTAATGTTGTGGTATACTGAGGGAATAGGACCAAACTAATTTTGTAATTTTTGAGTACCCACAGAGCACACTAATGGGTATGCTGGAACATTGTGCCCTTATGGGTTTCCCACATTATTCCCTACTGTGCCCACAGTATGCTCACAGTGTCCCCACAGAATGCCCAATATGACCAAAATGTGCCCACTTTGCTTACTGTGGACAGCCCACACCATTTTGGGCTGACCCACTGGGGTCCACATGTGCCCCCTATTTCATGCCAGTAATGGGGCCCACAGTGGACTCACATTTTATGCCCCACACGGTTCCCAAAGGAGCATGTTTGCAGGGAACATTCCTTCCTTAGTGGTATCCAGTAACTGTGACTAGATTGCAAACAGTATTGTCATAAGGTGACATCTACTCACATGTAAACAAAAAAGAAATCATTGCTACCTCACTGCAGTTAAGTTAAGCTTATGTTGCCAAAATTCTATATTAACAACAGATGATCATCAACTGCAATAACTGGGTTAGAGCTTCAGTTATTTTCATTGTCTGAGGGTTATAGTTTTAACAATAAATGGTTAAAACCATTTTCCTCCTTGCTAGAGTTTGCAGCACTGTTGGTTGTTTCAGAGTGTTACTGGTTTTGTCATACTCACAAATTGCGAGACCATTCAGTGAAGGATGATGTGGCACAGTGGTTATGTATTTGATGCCATTCCTTTTGATAAATTACTGGAACTCTTTGGATGTGAACTGACTTCCGTTATCACTCATCAATTACTGTGTTAGTCCTGTATGAGCAAACAGAGCACTAAGAACATCTATGGTCTTTGCTGATTTTGCACTCTTTACTGTGAAAACTTAAGGCCACTTAGAATAAGCATCGACTAGCACCAGAATAATCCTATCAAGAAAAGGACCGGCATAGTCAACATGAACTCTATGCCAAATGGTAGTTCCCCACTCCCAGGTGTGTAGAGGGGCTGCTTGTGGCTGACGCAGGATTTGTTGGCATCCTGAACATGACTCTTCTATTTCACGATTAACTTAAAGTTTGTCAGAATATAGGTTTTTGATTTTCCACCCGCCTCTTGAGGACTGACCACAAGTTCTCAATGGGATTAAAGTCTGGGGAGTTTCCTGGCCATGGACTCAAAATGAATGCCCCAAACAATCAGAGAAAATGACTTTACCCCAGTCCTCAGCAGTCCAATCCCTGTACCTTTTGCAGAATAACAGTCTGTCCCTGATGTTTTTCTTGGAGAGAAGTGGCCAAAAGTCTTTGTCTCATTGTGTGTGCAGATGCACTCACACCTGCATGCTGCCATTCCTGAGCAAGCTCTGCACTGGTGGTGCCCCGATCCCACAGCTGAATCAACTTCAGGAGAGGGTCCTGGCACTTGCTAGACTTTCTTGGGTGCCCCGAAACATTCTTCACAACAGTTGAACCTCTCGCGAATGCATGGCTCTAGCATGGGTCGAGACCATGCAGATGCCCTGTTGAGCCTGCGAATACCACCAACTATTAACATTTCTGATATTGCTGAAAGAGTGGCAAGGTACACTAATAACAAGGCAGGAATTTTTTCAACCATCAGATGGCAGACTATATGATGCCACTTCAGAAAATGTCAAATTGGCTGAGCAGAAGCAACTCCGACTGCCCTTTCCTTAGCTAAAGCAGCTATAGCAACTTGGTGGGCCTGTACAGAGTGCATCAATGGGCATGGGAATTAAGTTCCTACATTCAATTACAAAAACATCCCATCAGTTCCCACTGTATGACAGGTTCCACCAAGGGACCCAGAAGAGACCAGAGGAAAAACTTCAGAGTTTGGATCTTCTCCCAGAACTCGCAGGCATCCTCAGTACATCTATGGCTCAGCAGCTAAATAAGGAACTCTCAAATTCATGGTACTTTCTCTGCCAGCTAAAGGACATGCACTATATGTTCATGCTGCACCTACTGTTTCATTTGCATAATCAGCAGGTGAACAATACCTTTTTTGAGAAAATATGCTGCCTGGCTAAGGGGAAAGCGGTCATTGGGATAAAAGGTAGAATATGTCCGGTGATGGTGTGTGTTAATCCTTAGAACCTACTAAATACAGTTCGCTGATAATGAATTGCACTTGGAAGTAAATAATTTTCCTTTTTACAGATGAAAAACCAGAAGAAATATCGACAGAAGTGCCTGATGATAACTCTGGGAGTGATGCTGACATCCCATTCCCTGAAAGAGTGACAAAAAGAGAGGATGATGACAATGAATTTGTACAGTAACTGTAACGTCGCAGCCAGCGACAGCATAGGCGGAGCCGTGGCCAGCCAGGGGTCCTGATATGGGCCTGGTTGCTAGGCGACGCTCACGTGGGTGCAATCGACAAAAACATGCTGCTGCTGGACTTCACACTTTAAAAGGCCGTGGGAAGAACTGCTCAGGGCGTGGACATTAAATTGTGCTACGCCACGCTGTCGGTGGGTATATTTAAACAAAAAGAGAAAAGATTTAAAGGAAATGAAAGGAAAAACTAAATAAAAGAAGAAAAAGGGTAGAAAAACAAAAGTGGAAAGGATAGTGAAAGAGTGGAGGATTGCCTCTCTCTCTCTCTCTCTCTCTCTCTCTCTCTCTGTCACTATATATAGTGACATATATATATATATATATATAGCCCTTCTATCACTAAATAAGTAGTAGGAGCTAGCCCTGAGTTCTTTATTACTCCATCAATCCCTGCAATAACAAATATTACATGTATCTTGAGTTCCCTGAAACCATACCTTAAACACTTTCTATATTACCATATAGAACACAGAATTTAACATCCTTAGTTGTGAACATATAAAGTGTTTTTACATAACAATACAAATAAAATAAAAGAATTCAGACTATTACACGGGTCACTTCACCTTAATTAACTGCACAACAACTAAGAAATAAACCCCGTGTGACACAGGAAAAATATTCTTTGTGCATTGGAAATACAATCCTGAGATTTCTAACTCTGTGGGCCCACACACAGTCAAACTCATAATTGCACGAACGCTAAAATGTTGCAGGTCTGAATCGTTGCTAGTGTGCGCCATGGCTGGTAGGTACAATGGCCGCTTCGCTCCTTGCAAGCTCAAAAGAAAACAGTACAGTACCTGACCTCTCGAAGGCAAAGTCACTGTTTTATCTGGAGTCTTCAGAACCACCAACTCAATCGTTGACCATCCAGCGTTGCCAGAGGAACTCTGAACGTTACCCGTAGCTCAGAGAGCTATCTGGTTGACTCTTCTGTCCGGTGAAATTACGTTGTGAAAACGGCAGCGGCAGTCCACCATGAAAACTCTTTACAAGTCCATTTTTAATCTCCAACACTGTCTGTACTCTTCTGCAACTTAAATAACTTTGTATAAAAGTTACCCTCCTGATCGCAAAAGTGCACCAGTTACAAAACGCCGTCAGATTACACAGATTATCGAGTAAATAATCAAGCCATCTAATATATTTTATAATTATATAAATTATAATTAATTAATAATTAATTATAATTAATTATATCTAATATATAATAAACCAACCGTGTTGTCTGCCATTGTTTTTCTTCCTTCTCCTTTACCTTTTTTCACGCTCCTTCTCCCTCCCCACCAAGTACTTGTGTCTTGTTCTTGATCAGTTTCACGTTCAGCCCCATCGGTAGGTGTGTATTCACATCCACTTCTTGTTCTGTGGGACTCAGGTTCCCTTGTTCAACATCATCTGTGGTCGATGATCCACTTCCCATGTGACTTCCATCCACTGGTTGACATACATCATCATCTCCTGAGGTACTAAATGCTTGTGTATCCCTGCTCAGTGTAATCCCTCTCTGACCATGGTGATAAGGTCTTTGTGGTATGTAATACTCTAGATCAGTAAATGAGTCCGACATCTGTTGTAACCCATGTATAATTTCCAGTGATTCTATGTTTTCCTTGGGTTTTAAGCGAGTTCTTGCTCTGGTATGAGGTCTGACCATTGGTTTATGGTTAGTGTCTGTCTTTGGGAGTCTCACATGCCGTCCAATAGGCAGAAGATGATCACTGTGAATGGTTTTGACACTACCTCTTCCGTCCTCTTGTTTTATTTTGTACACTGGAAGATTTGGCATCTCTCCTACAACAACATAAGGATCTGGAGCCCACTTGCTTTCAAGTTTGTGTTTACCCCTTAATGCCAAGTTTTGGAGTATCACTCTGTCCCCAATTTCCAGCAACCTAAATGCAACTCTCTAATAATACAATCTCTTGTTCTTTTGGTGTCTTTGGTCTGCAGTCGCTGAGGCAAGTTGGTATGCTTGTTGCAAATCCTTCCTCAGTTCATCTACATGCCGAGAGTGGCAGGCATGGGTTGTGCCATCTGGAGATGTCCAAAACACAAATCAACTGGCTGGCT
>JAQQZX010089239.1:0-11496 GCA_030068355.1 Notoglanidium maculatum | reverse complement strand
TAAAATATTGGCTCATGTGATTTGAAAGTCTTTTAGTTTTCATTTTATTCAACTTTAAAGAACGTCCCAACTTTTCTCAAATTCAGGTTGTATTATTATTTTTATTATTATTATTATTATTATTATTATTATTAGTGTGCTTCACTTGATTATATTGTTATACAGTTATTCTATTAAATGTAACAATTGCGTTCACACAATGCATCACTCTCCATATGGTGTATTCAGCTGTTGCTGCAATAAACAAGACCAGAGAAAAAAACATGAATTGTCCCTAAAATATTCAGTTTAGTTCTTTGCTGTCTGTTAAGCCTGTTTTACACTGAGCAATTCCAGTGGTATTTTCTAATTTTTAAATGTCACCCTGTATAAGATGATTACAACCAAATCTTGGCAGAATTCAATAACAGATTGTGCAATAATGATTAACGATTAAAAAACATTACTATGTTCTGCCATACTGTGTGTGCAGCGATGCAGCATGGGTTTGTAGCTGCTTTGACTGGAAAGCATGAAATTGTTTCACTTTTTTTATACTGGAACATGTGTTTGAACAAAGCATTTGCATACTAATTAGCTAGTATACATACCTGGAAGCTGTAATTCATCCTCCACTTGTTTCCATGCTGTGTGCCTTTTTGTCCTGTAACAGCATGTGATAGAACTGGGATGTGGCATCACACAGGCATGCCACAAGTCCTAAACCCATGTTTTGTTTACTTTCTGCCAATGTTGTCCCATGGTTTTTGTGTAACTTTCTATTGGTTGCTTTTAGATGAACATCATAGCATCAGACACACTCTGACATTTTATTTCTAACACTTCCAGAAGTGCGTCATCAGCTGTTTTGCTTGAAGTGGCACTCAATCAGGAGAACAACCAGTACTGTACAACACCAGCTACTTACCAGGCACTTTCCTGCTAATATCTGTGGTTCACAAAGAAAAACATGCAGATAGGAGACACCAGATATTTGCCACACAAATCCCTGCTACCCCTTTTGGACTGCACACAAATGTGTAGAAAATACACACCACAAATGAACTCGTACCTACCCATTATCACACACTTTTGCAAACACATTCCTAACCAATAAACACCAGTGACTTGCCAACCACTTCTCTGCTACTACCTGTGGCTTACACAGAAATGCATGGCGATATTAAACACCAGGTACTTACCTATATCTACTGATTAAGCATATAATACTTACCACAAGCTTTCCTCGTACTACATGTGGTTTACACAGAAAAGCGCTTAAATATTAAAAACACCACATATTTAACTATTCCCCCTCCCCCTCCCATCCTGTGCACGAGCATGAACGCCCCCTGTTGTTCGGCTCGGTCCGAGCAACTTTGTTTTCTGTTTACAGAGCCAGAGCTGTGTACGAACATTGGATTTAATGACAGCTAGCAGACCGGGGGGGGGGGATATTTGCTGAATTTGACAAAAATTGTAATGGAATAGAATCGATGACCGCACCTTTAAGCACCAGATACTTTACACATGCATCACTGCTACTACATGCAGTTTGAAAAACATGAAGATATTAAACATCAGATATTTAATATCACACCATTACTCATTAAACACCTGAACCGTACCAATAGAGTAAGAAAAACATGTAGATACTATGGCCACAAGCAGTGATCATGGGGTAAATATGAGTGAATATGGCTAAATGGTCCAAAAGTCAAATTTGTATGGGTTCAGCCAAGGATTGCAAGGAAAAAGGAAAAAAAACCTAAACATGTTTTTCCAGAGATATACTTCTGTTGTGGAGAATAAACCTTAAAACACTCAGGCGGAGACAAAACAGGTTGAAGTTGCAGAAATGTGAACTTTATTAGTCCGGAGTAACAAAGTGAGGCTAATACAAAAAGTACATACATAGGCTATGGCATTGCGTTACACTCCTACTCCACGCCGATTAAAGACAGAAAAAAAGAAAAAAGAACGAGTGCCCTCTACAGCAACGATGTCGCGGTGGTTTGGTTGTTATGGTTACCGGCTTTGCGGGCTGACAGTCAACGGATAATTTACTATGGTTGCTATGGTTACCATTCAAAAGTTCCCAGCACATTGGTATGGCAGGGCGATATAGTGACTTCATTATATATTATACAAAGTTATTAGACAGCCAATCAGAAAAGAGTACTTCTCGTCTCCGGGTTATAAGCGTATCTAATCAAATTATGAGTCACATTATTTGGCTTGGCACAAACACCTAAGCTTAAAGCGTTGGCATGCTGTCATTTACTCCGTAGACTTTTCCTAAAGCGGATCTTTTGACGGATTGCGTTACCGAGACAGTAAGAACGCAGATGGAAAACACGACGCACGCGGTGTGGATGTCCACTGCAAAGACACCCGAGTGCCTGAAGAGCCGTGAACCAAACCAACAGAAAATCTCTGATCCTGAAGATTCAACTAAATCAGATGTTCAAAAGAAACGAATCAGAGAAGTGATTCGGAATTCATAGCGTTCGGGTCACATATATGCGCATGCGCAGTATGCATTGATAGAAAAAAGCCCGTCGGTCGATGTGTTCCAACCTTTTGGACAAATGTGAGGTGATGTCAGTAGACGTCAAGCCGACGTTAAGCGCGGAGAGGAGTGAGAGTTAGACTGGAGATTTTGTCTTCCTTCTGGTACCCGAGATGTTGTCGCAGCACTAAAACTTGCAGAAGGTAGGACTTTCTAAAACACCTTGTCAGGTGTTTACGGATGGGCGTGATATTATTTGGAACTTGTTATTGGTATCATACACCGTCCACTTTATTAGGAACACCTGGATATTCATTCAGTTATCTAATCAGCCAAACATGTAGCAGCAGCACAATGCAAAATCATGCAGATACCTTCACTGAAGCAAAAGCTTCAGTTAATTTTCACATCAAACATAAAAATGAAGAAAAAGTGTGATCTCGATGACTTTGATCGTGGCATGGATGTTGGTGCTAGATGAGCTGGTTTGAGGATTTCATAAACTGTAGAGTTTACAGAGAATGGTGCAAAACAAAAAAACAAACAAACAAAAAAAGCCCATCCTTGTTGAACAGAGAGATCAGAAGTGGTGAGCAGAAAAGCATCTCAGAACACGCAACTCCTCAAACCTTGAGGTAGATGGGCTACAACAGCAGAAGACTACATCAGATCTGACAGGAGTGGAACCTGATGTGGTCTTCTGCTGTTGTAGCCCATCCACCTAGAGGGTTGATGTTTTGTACATGATGAGATGCTTTTCTGCTCACTACGGTCATAAACAGTGCTTATTTGAGTTACTATAGACTTCCTGGCAGATTGTACCAATCAGGCTGTTTTCCTCTCACCTCTCTTATCAACAAGGCATTTCCACTCACAGACCTGCTGCTCACTCAATGTTTTTTTGCACCATTCTGTGTAAACTCTACAGACTTCTGTGTGTGAAATTCCCAGCACATCAGCAGTTTCTGAAATACCCAAACCAGCCCTTCTGGCACCAACAACCATGCGACAGTTAAAGTCACAGAGATCACACTTTTTCTTCATTCTGACATTTGATATGAACATTAATTGATGCTCTTGATCTGTATAATCTGCATGATTTTGTGCATTGTGCTGCTGCTATATGTTTGGCTGATTGGATAACCGCGTAAATGAGCAGATGTACAGGCGTTCCTGTTAAAGTGGAATGTGATTGTATACTTATAAAGAAAATGCTGCATTTTCTTTTTCTTTCTGACACCTCATTCAACTAATTAGCAAACCATTCCTAAGTTGAAGTGGGTATGTTAAAGCATGGAAAACATTTAAATGTGCAGAACAGGGGTACTCTGGGACCAGGGTTGGGAACCTGTGGCTCAGAGGAACATGGATGTTATTCAATACAGTATATGGCCAAATGTCAGGTATCTTCAAATCATCTCAGACATATTTTTTCATATTATTTAAACATCCCATTCCAGATTAATATTCCCTTTGCTGTTATAATAACCTCCACACTTCCGGGAAGGATTTCCACTACATTTTGGCTGTAGGGATTTGCCCACTGATGTCAGTTGAGGAGGCCTGGGATGCAGTTAGTATTCCAGTTCACCCCAAAGGTATTAATTGAAATTGAAGGCAGTGCTTTGTGCAAGCCACTTGAATTCACTCCAACCTTGGAAAACAATGTCTTCATGGACCTCAGTTCGTGCACAGTGGCATTGTCATGCTGGAAGAGGTTTTTCCAGTCTTTAGTTCCAATGAAGAGAAATTGTAATGCTACAGCATATGACATCCTATGCAATTCTATGTACTTATTGCAATGTTTTGAAGAGGTAGAGAACCCGGAGGATATCCAGGTGGACATGGGGAAAACATGCAGGCAGTAATCACAGAGACGGTAACCCAATCACAAGATTGAACCAGGGACTTTAAAGCTGTAAGGTGGCAGTAATTTCTGTTGAACCACCATGCTAGTAGTCTAACTACTTTTAAGTTAATGTTGAATATGTTTAACAAAATGTAGACAATTTAAAAACATTTCCTGGTAAATGTTAATTCATGAAGTTGGGGTTGACTCTTTTTTTTAAAGAACCTTTAAAGTTAAAGCATTTTCAACAGTTTGACACAGGGGTATTAAATCTTATCCAGAACAGGCTGGTGTGGGTGCTGGTTTTCATTCCAACTGAGCAGAAGCCAAACCAGAGTCTACTGAAAGCCAAGATCAACTGATTAAACAAGTGGAATCAGGTGTGGCTCCTGCTTGATTGGAATGAAACCCTGCACCCACACCAGGCCTTTCCGGATAAGATTTGACAACCCTGTTTTAGCATGTACAATTTTATTATTTAATTAAATGACTTCACTGTGACATCCCTGAAGAAGTACAGAAGTCAACAAGTTATAAAGACGTAATGCTTAAAGTCCAAACTTAGCCTTTTCTTATAACCTGTTGATCCTGATGAGAACTCTTTTTTTCACTATAGAGATGTCCTCCTAGGCAAAAAAGAGCCAAATTCAAGATAGCAAAACATTTAGCTTGAATGGTCTTAATTGACAACTCATTGGTCAGAAAATTAGTGAGAACTGAAAAAATGCATCACGGTTAAAAAATTCCAAGCCTCTCCAACTTAAAAATTTCTAGTCACTCATTGCACCTAAAGTTTTTAATTGGCTTAATTAAAGTAAAGTGAACTGCTCATTTTAAGATGTGGTGAAAACCCTATAATGCTGGATAAAATAGAAAGAAAAGCAGAGTCAATTAAATATTTTAATTTTTTTATTAGTCGAAGCCTTTGTTTGTCACGTCTTGTTTGGAAGTGGGGGGTCAACTCCTGATCAGTAACCCGGAGCCTTTATCATTGAGCCACAACAGCTGGCTATGACTTGCTCACTCGTTTATCCTTGTCAGAGTCAAAGCAAGTAACATGTTTTTGGGAGGAAACTCAAGCAGACACAGGTGAGAACATGCACAGAAATGCCACAATGAAAAAGCATTCATATTCTTTTTCTGTTTGGGGCAATTATTTTCTTATCTAATGTTGTAACCTGCTGGTATTTCTGCTACTTCCTTCCATACTTTATCATGGTATAGTAAGCAGTGTTCTTGCCTTGCAGCTCCATGTTCCCAGGGTCAATCTTGCTTTTGGGTGATTGTCTTTGTGAAGTTTCTGTGTGTCTTTTCTCAAGAACTTGGCTAAGATAAATTGCTCATAGGTGTGTATGAATGTTGTGTGCATGGTGCCCAGTGATGGACTGGTGTCCCATTAAGAGTCACACCCAGAGTACTTGGTATAGGTACCGGATCCATGGTGACTGCAACAAGAATAAAGCTGATAATGATGCAAAGTTAGGTGAACTAAACAGAAATAACTAATACAGTACAAATTATATAATTGAAGCAATTAGCTATATATGGTGAATATAAGACATTTAATTGACACATCTGTTTATTTCTATTTCATTCAGCATTATAGGGTTTCTACAGCAACTTAAAATGAGTAACTCAATGTACTTAGCCATCTAAAAATCACCAGAAAATCTTAAGTTGGAGATACCTGAATTTTTTTTTTTACAGTGAGACCTGAACCACTATTTGCTTGTCAGTTCTCATTGCTTAAAGTTGGAGGGGGGGGCTGGAAAATCACTTACACTGTGTTCTTGTATGCAAAGATAAAATCATGAAAACATTTAAATGTTTGATATAAAATTCATACTAAAATGTGAGTGCTAAAAAAATATCTATATCTAAATAATATTGGGTAGAACATCGCTGACTCTTTCTTCTGAAAAAGCTGTCCTGCTGCTTCTGTTGCCAGTGTGGTTTTAATATTAATGAATGGGGTGTCACCTAATGGAACAATTTGGCATATTTTTTTCAAGTATAGTACCTTCTCCTATAACTGGACTACAAATAAAGTTAATGGTATTGAGTGGTGCATTGGCACAGCAGGTACTGTTGGTGACTTACAGATCCAGGGTCCATGGTTCTATCCTGTTTCCTGTGTCTGGTTTCCTCCACCTCCTAAAAACATGAGGGTGGGTAGAGTGGCTACTCTTAATTGCCCCTAGTTGTAAATGTGTGTGTCTGTGTGTGTGCATAGTGCCCTACAATGGACTGGTGTTCCGGCTAGGATGTATTCTTGCCCTGGGCTATATTCTCGGTATAGGCTCCAGATCCACCGTAATCCTGACCATGATAAAGTGCCTACTGAAAATGAAGGAATACATGAATGATTAATAAATGACTGCATTGGGTATGAGTGTATTCTGAATACACCATTTTTAAATTTCTGGGAAAGATGGACATCTGGTGTTTTAAGTTCCATAAAACTGTGTTTAACTTTAACACTTCCTTCATTTAGTATGTATTGTGCAATAGTGTAATAGTACATATTAAAAACAATGTACAGGTTGGTATATCATGATAAGTATTACATGCAAAAGCACTATAATGTGAATAGAATATATAGTATAAGAGTGACGGAAGTGTTTCTAAAATAACACTGAAGTCACAAAAATGTGGTGATGGACTCCACCTAGTGTTTCATCTTGGTAATATTCTTCTTTAAAATGTTTTTTAGGTCCTCAAAAGAGAATGCCACTTGAAAGACATTGCAGTGAACGCTATGCTTATTTTGCTCTGGAGGTAAGACATGGCAGCATAATATCACAGTCAGCAGTTTACCTTAATCAAATGACTTTAATTACTTCCATAACCTTGGCAAGGACAGCAAGCTCCACTTAATTTCATCCAAAATTATTTGGTTATTAATTTTTCAGGAGACGGCTCAACAAATGAAACATTAATTTTGAACTTCAACTCTTCTGCTTGAGAGGTTAAACACATTTCCTGAACAGATACGAACTGGGATTTGTAAAGGTATCAGAGTGGAGTGAGCTAGATTTGGCAGAAGTTGTTAAATTTCAGCTGAAAGTTGAGAAGGCTGTGTAATCAGCAGGTCATTATCACTGAGGAGCATGTGAGGCTCATCACTCTGAAATAAGTGAGAAGTGATCTTTCTCCATTCCACCCACATGCAGGGGTTATTTAGCACTACTTATTTGTCACTAAGAAAAGACTGGAATATTGCTTTTGAACAAAATATTAAGACCATTGACTTTACCTTGACTTGCATTACAATATCATGTGTAGCGTCATCAAGCAGTCCTTGTGCTCGTAATCCTATAGTCAAGCTACAGAATTGTATTAATGTTCAGTATACAATTCACGAAGGAACAGACAATGAAAAAGACAATGGTTCATGTTATAGGAAAATAACCAAACATGTGATACTATAGTAATTAGCCATTGATTATATTAACAGACCATACATTTTTATGTCACCATACATTCATCAGTCTGTCTTTTTTCTTTCTCTTGAAGTTAATATGACAAAAAGAAGTCACTGCAGGCTTGTTCATTAGGGATGCATTTATAAATTCATATGTTTAAAATTTGTAACTGGAATTTATATATTTCTGTAAAGCTGCTTTGTGACAATGTCTGCTAAAAGCGCTATACAAAACATTGACACTGGAATCTTATTCCATAATGTCTCCTTGGAGAATGCTTCAGAAAGCACCATATCAGTGGTCATGCACTTTAAATAATAAGATGCTTATGATCAGATCTATGTCTCTATAGAAAATCAATAAACACCTTCGGAGTAAGTATAATGTTCAAGATACCATTTGCTCATGTTTAGTTTGTAATTCATTAGTCATTTGATAGCAATAATTACATTAACGTAGGGGCTGTGGTAGAAAGATCTTTCATTTCGCTGATTGTTAGTCAGATAGTTCGTTTTGGCAATGACTTGACTATTATATACATTCGGAAACAAAATTCGCAACAAATAGAAACTGGACTTTGCAGCCCTTAGTTATTCAAACACAGGCAAATTCAGTATAATGACCAAAATGTTTATTGACCCCACTGCTTGTACTAAAGTAATTGTCTCATTCATGGCCATAGCCACAGAGGTCTAACCAGTAATATACAGTAATATGCACTAGATAAACCAAGGGAAATGACATCCCATATCACAATTTCAGAGGAAGTTACTTCATGGCATGCCAAATTGGGGTGAATGTCAACTTTATTTAAACACTTTGTAATTGGGACATGCCATGTAATTTCCCTTGCTTTGTGATTTAAACTAAGTACCTATGTAGTTAACACATAATCAATGTTGTCAAGAGCAGTCCTAAGTCTCATAACCGCATATACCAAATGCAAGCTTTTTATGTACATCATGAGTACTTACTGATGCTTTGTTGTTATCACAGAGGCAATATTAGTGAGCTAGCTGACTATCATAAGCCACAAAAACAGGTCAGAAAACAAATTGGTTTGGATAGCTAAATACTCGAAGAACACAAATTGGGTAATGAAATTACACCCAGAAATTTACAAAACATAAGATATTAGCTTTTTTCTAAAGTTAGCTGGCTAACATGCTGTGACTGGCCTCAGATTTGCAAGAAGTACTATGGACAGGGAGTATATTACAAGAGATCAGAACACTTTCACTGATAACAAGTGCTTGCCCTGCTGGATTTGTACTGTGCTCTGATCCTGAAGAACAAGCACAGTTAGATCAAGGAGGCAGGGATCAGGTATTTGATGCGCAAACAGATGGCTGACAGATCAGAAGACAGCCAACAGAGTGAGCTAACTGGCTAAAATTAGCTTGCTAGCTAGAGAGACAGACTTTTGTTGAAGGTGAGAGGCTTTGCTTATGTTTATATGAATATTTTCATAACATTTCTATAATTCTGAGGAGATGATTGCAGCAGCGGGTAATTATATTTTGCCGTCATTATATTAAGTGTGCTATTGCATCATTATTTCATTCCACCATTAATTATTTTGCTACTTTTATTCTGTTTCTGTAATAAATCTGAAAAGTTTGATTAAGGGTTTAACAGTCAGTGCAGACAGAATGAAGAAACACTGATCCAGTGAGAAACTGCAAAGGGTCTTCTTTGGTATGAATAGCAATACTTCCTAGAAAAATAGCTTTCAGGCTCTTTTCTATCTGCCATGGTATCTTCTCCATGTGATGTAATGCAGCGCTGTGGAAATTGTTGAGGAAAGTGGCCACAATTGCAGCGTTTTAGTCATAAAATTTATTCCCCGCTGATTGTTTTCTTTAAAGAGATCAGTCAACATAAGAGCAATGTGGCATTTTGCAAGGTTTTGCTTTTCATTGTGGTACATTTTCTACATGCCACTAATCAAAAGCAATACAATTTGTCAGTTGAATTTCATGTTTTACCCTGGTGTGATTGCTTTTCACTTGTACAAATAATATATCGGTATATGTAATTGTCTCAATCTAACTGGCAGTTATAAATGTGAATGCTAACTTGTAACTTATTCTGAATCTGATGATGTTGAGATAAATGCAATGAAAAATACTAGCCTAAATACTAACTCTTTGGACCAAATATATGGCATACTGTTAGAACAGAATAGAAACACAATTAATGCCCAAAAATATTAGTATACTCATATTTTTGGAGAAGAATTGCATTTTTATTCTGTTCTAACAGTGTGCCAGGCCCTTTTGACCAGAACACCCGTACTGGGTCATTTGCCCTCCACTAAACCTGTAAGATTTAGCACAAAAATAACGGTCATTTAGATCTAGCACGATCACAGAGTCTAGCAAAAATGCCAATCCACTCTCAATTCTTTTTACTGACATTGCTCAGGTTCTTGTTGAAGAAATCCTAGCTGATTCTGACAAAGCCATAGACAGAATCGATCAGCACTGATTTTCTTGCATTCTTTGCCCTGATTTGTAATTACTGTAGGTAAACGATAGCATTCATGATTACTCTCTCTGTCTTTTCTGTTTGAACAATCAAAAATAGGACATCTCACAACCATACTTACGATAAATAACTTGTTTCGTTATAAGTTATCAGACTGGAATGTTTTTGAATGGGATATCACTCCAAGACGGCTGACACATCCATTAGTGATGTCACATGAGATTCCCCAATTATATTTCCTTTGGGAACAGATGGCACAAATGTGGACATTGCTGTAGCACTGTGTTGTTCTTTTTAAAAAATGGAATTACATTCTGCACTGTACTATGACATAATGGCAAGTAAGGTCACAAGTAAGGTTGCACATTTAAAGCAACTCTCATAACGCAAAAAAAAAAAGGTTTTGATCTGCAAGAATATTTATATATATATATGATATAGCAGAGTTGCAAAAGCCAGCTTTATAAGTGAAATCAGCATGGACTTTGAAGCACTGTAGGGAAAGAAATCTGGGCTAAACAGCCAAAAACGCCCTTCTTCCACCATTGTGCACCATATGCATCTCCATCGATTTAAGAGCCCTCCTGCTGCCTACAACATATTCACTCCATCTGTCAAAGGCACCTGTGAGCCACAGCCTTGCTCGGTGCAGTCAGTCACACTGCTCATATTCCTTTCATAATGCTCCGCAGAGGGGTGGATGACCCTCTAGGGCCATCGACTCATTCCTTATCATGCATCACACTGTTCACACATTCTTTCTTCTTCTTCCTCTCTGTCTCAGAGGGAGGTTTTTGTTTAAGATTTATACATTTGCTTAGTACACTGGAATGTCATTTGTAAGTCCTGAGGTAAGGCACAGAGTTTGACATAAGCAATATAATCATTCCTGAAACAGACAAACCAGTGAGCTTTTACTGTTATTCTGCACTGTTACCTCAGCTTAAAGTTGTAGAAATATTTAAATATATAAAAGTATAACAAGGTCTTACACTTCCAAAGTCCTAAACAATTTGTGCAACTCCAGTCGTATGAAAAGGTATGGATGTTAAGGTTTAGCTAATGATGGGGCAAACGTTTTTTTATTGTTTCTGATTATCCGTCTGGGTCGCGGGGAAGCTGGAGCCAATCCCAGCAGCTTCGGGTGAGAGGCGGGGTACACCCTGGGTCGCCAGTCCACCACAGGGCCAACACAGACAAACAACCACACACGCTCGCATTCACACCTATGGGCAATTTAG
>JAQQZX010089149.1:0-11499 GCA_030068355.1 Notoglanidium maculatum | reverse complement strand
ATGGATGGATGGATGGATGGATGGATGGATGGATGGATGGATGGATGGATGGATGGATGGATGGATGGATGGATGGTGCACCTCAACTGAAACCATACGAATAAGAAATTTGAAACACAATCCCAATCATTATTTGATCTCATACAATGCTACCATGTTATTAATTTTCTGCTGGTCCAGTACAGATATTGAATTAACACATTAAAAAACAATGCTGAAATTATTTCATTGTTAATACATCATATATATATATTTTCTGTTTTCTTTCCACATCTGTAACAGCATTGAGGTCAGGGTCCAATGAGGTTGACATTTATTTTTAGCCTTTGCTTAGCATTTGTTTGTGAGCATTTAGCTTTTTTTTTCTCTCTTCCCCAAGTGATTATTGGGAATGCAGAACAGACTGCATGAGTTTCACTTCACTGAATAGTCAATCAGCATTACTTAGGGTCATAGCAGCAGCAGTTGTCAATAAGCTAGGGGTTGCAGTGGGATTGCTATGCTTCACATGATTTCCCAAGCCCATGCAGGAGCCTTTTTTCTCCTCTGTGCTGCTGTTGCTTTTTTAAAAAAGATGGTTCTAGTACAGTCTTTTGAGACAGATGCTGCATTTGTTTTAGTTTTTGGCATTAGGAGTTTCCTCCGAATCATTGGAAAGCTTCAGAAAGCGAAAACAAATCTATTCTCATGATACAAACCCACAGAAAACCAGGCATTAATTGCGCAAGGTAAGTAGGCAAAAGTACAAGGATATAAACATATCGAACTGGAAACTGAAGAGATTATAAATCTACACAGGTTAGTGTCACAAGAACGCACAACTCAAATGGAACCAAAAGAACCAAATGTATGTTTGTGTAGTTTTATGGACAGATTTACTAATTAGCGTGTCAAAAATAGTGCCGATGGGAGCGGCCATTTATGCGGGTGGGCTACTAACAGTGCACAAGTTAATAAACACGTACAGTACACAACCAGTTCATTTTAATAATGAACCTAATCTACCAGTGCAAATTACCAAAGGTCACAAACAGGTGCGTGATTCCTTCCAGTTGGAGATCTTTGATTTCCTCCAGCAAATTAAGAATAACACACCATGGCAATCAATATGTTCTGGTAAAGTCATAATCTGGCATTCCAAATAAATGAACATAAGTGGAGAAAATTCTTTTGCTTTTACTGTTCTCAGCACTGCCTCTTCGTAGAGGAAACTATCTCCGCCATGTCGAGTGCAAATTGTTTGCTTTGAGGTCTTTACAAACCTCCAGGTGCAAGACGCTTGAGTGAAAAATTGGATCTCTTAGCAAGTGAAAATATCTTCAGTGTAGGAGAAGGAAAATCCAAACCAACACTGGTTAGTATCCATGAACAGGCTTTATTTATATTTACAAAACGTTCCAATATTCAAAAAGGCAGTGTAGGTAGGGGTTGAAGGCTCAGCGCTTCTAGAATGAGGAGGTTGGCAAGACTTCGTAATGATTCGCTGAACCTGTGAGGTTATACCATGAAATGAGGACGCGAACAGGAAATGGCGGCGAGATGTAATGTCCGGAGCCGTTTAGTCACTTGTATAATTGGACTGATTCCTCACTGTTTCACGTTTTGATTTTTACCACTGTTTTTTTTTTTTTTTTTTTTTTTTTTTTTTTTTTTTTTTTAAATGGTTGATTAATATTGTGATGGATATTTTTCGATTGTTATCAAATATAAAACTGATAAATCTCAAGGGTGGACAAAGTGATAAATTCATTAGCTAGCCCAACAGGCAAATAAAAGATCCGGCTTTATTGCAGCTAACATAACTGGATAAAACATGATGAGTTAGTCAGCTAGTTAAATGAGTCACTGGAGACAAAAGAAAATGAAGTATATGAATTTGGAAGGAGGAGCTGACCGTGTAGTTATAGTCAATATCCTTTTCTTTCATTGTAATAAAGTTTTTGAGCTGGAAGAGCTGTGAGGTGAACCAGAAATAAACAAGACGCAGTCTAAATGTTCAGCTGTATTGTTTGGCTCATATTGCCGTTGATTGCCATTTACAGAACTGCACAGCAGGCCATTTTTGCCGTTCCTCTGTCCTCCCTGCTGTCCAAACTTTTTTTTTCTGAAACATATATGCTGCTCATTATGACCGCTAGCTATCCAACTCAACCGTCTTACCAGCAGTTAACCAGACTGTAATGGAGAGAAGCGCGTGCTGGCCTAGAGGCCACCATATGCTGTGCCTGAGTTCATAAAATTAACTTTGGTCTGAAGGTGGAGAGTACATGTGTCTCGGCAAGAGGACACGGTGCATAATTGAACCGCTGCTCAGAATCCTGATTGCATCCAATTCATTGCTCTGTTTTCTACATGTCGGATGCTCCCCTCCCCCGGCACCCAATTAGAGCGCGTTCGAAGCAAACGCGCGAGGAACGAAAATGCAACGTGAACTGTCTTTTCACTTTTGAAGAAGTTTAATGAGGAGATAACGATGACAAAGATGAATGGCCGGTAACGTCGTTTGAAGGTCATATTCCTGAATGTAGAAGTAAGTCGGCGTTTGGACTGCGTATGCTTTAACGATGGATAATGATTCTTAGACAGTGTTTGCTGTTGATATTGATGTTGCAGGTACATTTTTTTTCGTGAGTGAATAATGCAGCCTCTGGAGCCTGGTGAGTCTGACGTAAGAGCTCGTCTGACTGACATGTAAACACGCCGATAAATGTCGGATAGCCGCTATTGTTCCTGTCTTGATCGATGGAGTAACTGATCAGCCATGACAGCTTGAAGCCCTGTTAAGATTTAAAGGCATTATGTTCTTATTGTCTCTTGTATATCAGGCACTTTATTACATGATTTATACTTTTATCTGCATGTATTTCATACTATATTGCAACACCAACAGAGAGCTCATGACTTGATCCCCTATTTTTTCCTAGGCTTAGGTGGTAGGTGGAGAGAAAGTGGCTATTTAGCCAGAACTCCACTTAAATGTGGTGACTTAAATGATGACTTAATATCACCAAATTAAAGTTTGTTTTTATACAAGATATTTGTCACACAGTTGTACCTTTCAATGCAAATAGCATTTAAACAAAGCGAGGCTTGTGACATATTGATTTTTTTTTTTCTGCTTACTGTTTATCATAAAATAGCCCTAAAGCCTTAAAAAAGACAGGAAAATGAGCATTTCTATCATTCTAAGTTTAAGGACAATAGGGGAGGGTGTAATCTGCTGTGCAGTCGGGAGCTGCTTGCTGGCAGTGGCAATTTCTTCTTGATTTATGTATATTTTTTTTTTGTGATAAAGGTGATCACTCAGAAGAATTTCGTATTGATTTGCAGTGATGTCTCTTTGAAAAGACACAAGTGGAACCAAACCATACAATGGCACCAAAGATATAGGATAAAAGAACCAGTGTTTTTCCTTTATCTGCATATATGTGCCCTGCAGAAAAAAAAGCATCTTTTCAGTATGAGCGTAGTCCACTGATGTGAGGGAATAATAGAAGAAATAATGTTTTGTCTCATTTTGTTTGGATCACATCACAGGCAGTGATCATGAGAATACACATCTATTCAACTCCATGGATTAATGAAGTAATTATCACAAACAACGCTGGCCTTTCCTTTAGCAGCAGCTGGAGTGAAACAGAAGCCCCTTCCTCTCAGGCTCACCCTTATTGTGCTCTCAGTCTCTCTCTCTCTCTCATTCCCTCTTTTCTCTTCTTGACTAATGACTGGTAAACTATTATGCGCTTCCTCCTTTCTTATTTTTTAATAGGAGGAAAGTGCAACTGATATGGGTGTCAGGGATGAGCGAGCGCTAATGTATTTGCCCATATTTGACTGCAGTGCTTTAAATGAGGCTTATCAGGCATGCCAAGCTCAACGGTTAGGAAAGATGACCATGAAACCCGAAGTCTGGAAAAGGGCAAAGGTTATTATAGAGCCATTCACTCTTGTGTATATTCTCTAATCTTTATATCTTATACTAGTCATTTTAAGTCAAGCTTCTGTTGGCACTCCTTTTGTCTCTTTATGTGAATCACATCTAGCCATTTAGGTTGGAGTTGATGCTATGTTTACTTACCCAAGACCTTAATAAAGGATTCATTTCTATTTCACCTTCTTCGAATATCAGCCATGTTTATGAAGTGGCATTATGAAATGGGAAGGTGGCAAGTAGGTCAAACAAGGGAAGTGAGCGTGCACAACTTTCAAAAGTATTGGAAAACGATCAAACGCATTGCACGAATACCATGAAGTTTTGTGAGCCGCATAACATCCAGCATAATAAGACATGAGCTGGTAAAACATAAATATATGCATAAATAAACAAAAATAATGCAAAGCTTAACCTCACTGCAGCCATCTGGAACCGTTAAGCGGAACGATGCAGTTGATTGAGAAGCTCTTCCCTTTTAAAAATAACCTCAACTATAAAATATTTAGGTGTGTATATGTATCTCACCTGACCCCAAAGGTCTTTATAAACTTATCTTCACACCACGTCTTTAGACTATTAAAGACCAGCTGGAACAGACTCTCACTTTCCCTTATGGGCCAAATATCAACAATTAAAATGGAAACTCTTCCCCTAACTAACTGTCACTAATCTCCAGGGTTGCTTCTCTTCTCTAAATTGAATCATACCTAAATTCTCCTGGAAGGAGAAAGAAAGCTCAGAATCAAATGATCAACAATACAAAAACCCAAATCAAAAGGAGGTTCTTAATGCTTCAAATTTCAATTGCTATTTTATCGCCAGTCACTCGCAATATACAAGGCTGTGGACCAAAAATTCAAACCTCTACATGGTTAGTCTTGGAACAAACAATAGCCCAAAAACTTCCTCTGTCAGATTCACCATTCACAGATAACTCCAATCCCATAAATCCAAATCCCCTAACTGTTTTAAAAAATGAATACATCAAAACTACTTTGACAGCATGGTGGAAAGCCAATACGCTTTCACAAAATAACCCATCAGCACTGACTCCCCTGTGGCACAACCCAATGTTTCTAAGAAATAAAAAAAACCTTTTGTATTTCAAACATGGGAAATGAGAGAGGTGGCCAGCCTGGGGCATCTATTTTGAAGGCTGCCTGCTCATGACATACAAATCATAAGATTCAAAAGGAATGCAACATACTGCTTTTACAAATATATCCATCTTAAACAGGTGATTAAGAACAAAATCAACAGATCATCAGATAACGTCTACGGTCTAATACCTCCTCTTTTTCTTCAAACTTGGAAAAAAATAAAACCAAAATGATATCACAGAACTTACTACAATTGCAAGCCACCATAATGTCTTCCAATCATAACACTGGCTGGAAATCAGTAAGCAATAACACGTTTTATATATCAAGCAATACTGAAACTCCAAAAACTAAATAAGATACTACGTGAAGTCCAAATTACTACACACAGGCTCCATTCGCTGAACCTACAAAACAGTAACACTTGCAAACACAGCTCAAGTACAATAGAGGACTACCTACACTCATTTTGCTCATGTACATTCATCCACACATTTTGGTTCAAAGCTCACAGGCAGATGGTCTTCGTTCCTCTGCCTCAGCTTCCCTAACAGTCCCTTAGCTGTATCATCAGGTGATCTCTCTACAACAAAATTATGTACTTTGTTTTTACACAGAGATTCTGCAATATTGGTGTTGGTTGTCTACAGTGAACCAAACAAAGCTGGCATAAAGCCTCCCAAGCGTTCTGGAACAAGTGATGTGCCGTGCATCATGTGTAGTGACATCTACTTTGTATCAGAAATTCAAATACTTTTGAGCAATGTGGCATCGATTTCAAAACAATCGGAGGAGAAATTGAAGAGAAGTTGAAAGCAATTCGAGGCAGAAAGGCGCATGGACCTTATTTGCTGTAGATAGAGATGTTTTAATTCTCTCTGGTCTCAGAAAGAAGAATGTCAACGTCAAAAATGTCACACCGCTGTCCCTCCATGCCGACTTTACACAGACCCTTTACACAGAAATCGATTCCGGCTCTGTTGGTACCAACAAGGCCTCCAGGTCTGAGGCGTAAAAAGACAGACCCCGCATTCTGTAATCGGACCATTCAAACGGACAGCGAGGCGGAATAAAGGCGCAACATTCCCACCTTTGACAGGCTGTGTAAAAGGGGCTTATCACTTTATCAAAATCTTTTGAATAAAAATAAAGTAGTCCTCCGAAGAGACAAAAAAATGGACAATTGCAAAGAACCAGAAGGTCATTTGCTGACACTGTTTAAAAAAAAAATCACCCTCCAATATGAGAATACATCAAATCTATAACAACTTTTAAAATACCGTCACCCCCCACATTTCAGCACAGCTTGCACCTTCTTTTTTGGCATTCACGCAGTATCTTTAATAGAGTGCGTGACAGCGGCTTACCTGAGCGTGTAGAGCAGTGACTGTGGGTACAATGAATATAATAAGATAAATAGCCATGTATAGTGTAGAGAATAGGTCATAAAACATAAAATAAATTGTTAACTTGCAATAAAAAAACAATCAGCCTCTGTTCATAGACTTACAGACTGACACACACACACACACACTCATGTACCAAGAGCATCTATCAACATTAGTGCTTGCTTTATATCTTGCTCGTTAGCCCAAAACCACGTACACAGCGCCATTCCCTTAGCCAAAGCTCTTTTTTTTCTTCTTTAAACCTGGCTCAGGTCAGCATTGCTCACCCTTGATGTTTCAGTAACTGAGTCTTTACTGGGGTTTTGACATTTCAAGGACAGAGGAAGAAAAACGTGCCTTCCCTGAGCAGCGATGCCTCACCACTCTCCAGTATTGCCTCTGATAAAGATATACCTCATGCTGTAGAAGAAAAATGCAAGAGAAATGTTTTCCAAGACAAACACCGGGCTGTCAGATTTGACAGGAATGCAATCTGTTCGAACTGGCATCTTTAGTAGGCTCATAGCTGGAGTTCTGAGGGTTTTTTTCAACTCCATTAGGATAATCGGGGTTAATGCAGAATAAGATGAAGCAGAGAATTTGAGTCAGGGAAATAATTGAAGGGCAGAGGCAGTGAGAAGACTATGAAAGAAGAGGGACGAAAACTGACTAGCTAAGCAATGTGCTGAGTAAAAGAAAGGTTACAGAGATTTTTTTTAAATTAATATGAAGATGGTAAAAAGTAATCGTCGAAGCCATGATTCTCAGCACAAGTGTATTACATGGCTTAGAAAACCTGTTTGCCTTGCAATCTGGAGTGCTTGTGTATGTTTGGATGAGCCTCTTGTCAATCATTGTATAGACGCTCTTCAGTATCTCTTCACTCCACCCCATTTCAGTCTGTTCTGAAAGAAAAAACATGGCTGAAATCAGCAAGCGCCCAGCACAGACTGATCATTGTCCTCTCAGCAAAAACATGCTGTGTCTGGAAAAGGTGTAATGACAAGACAACCTATTAAAACCAGAATAAACAGTCACAGCACTTTTTCCAAGATGGAGTAATTTATTATTGGTGAAGGCAATGAAGTAGGACGCAGAAATGGCGACCTTGCTCCTGGGCAGGTAAACAGAACCCAACTACTTAACCATTAGAGACCAAAAACGGTTTCTTGCGCGTCTGCCTACCAGATTATAGCCTTCAAGATTCATTAACTTGTGGCCAGAAAAGTTATTAAATATTTTTGGTCTGTGGATGAAACAGTGGAGGAACCTAGCATTTCTTCAAATTCTCTTTTTGTCTATATGTGAACATTCAAATGATTTCCATTCATGTTTTCTTATAACAAGTTCAGAATGGATGGAGCCCTCATCTGAGAGTGTGCACCGTGGGCAGGTCCAGCGTTTTCTAGTTAACAGCTGTTGAAAAGCCTCTGAGAGCTGCAGCAGTGTCTCCATCCTCTTTACACTACAAGTCATTAGATCTTTGGCTCTAGTTTAAGCTCTTGGGGCCGCCACACAGCCTCGAGCCTTTTTCCCAGTTTCAAGGCAAGTCCACTTTCATTCTGTTTAAAGAATAAAGATTCAATCTGCTTGTGTATTTCCAGAACCGCAGTGTAACATGCTAGACAATGAAAGACCTCTGAACACGCGATTACATAGACCCTGTTTACTCATGGTTTTAAAAGGCGTCTTGGGCGATCGGATCACAAGCGTGTCGGACTATTGCGTAACTATTGGTGGTGGCAGGAATAACAGAGTTTTTACACAAGATGCGAGTCAAAATGTTGTGGGATTGTATTGTCATATTTTATGCATATTTTAAGCGATTCATCCTCGCATCAATCACCACAAAATAAAGCTCAAGATTGCACTTTGTGTGTGCTTGATTGCTCCTCTGCCACTTCCAGCTGGTTTGAAAAGCTACACTGATTAGCATAGGATTGTATTGCAAGCGTCACAGCGATGGTGAAGGAGCAGCACAATTATCGCCTCGGGTTTAAAACGAGCTTTACTGTCCTTGAAGCTAATTGCCTACAGTCATACTGACAGCACTATAGGCTGTAACCAGATTCTTCCATTTAACAGCCCAGGTACTGTAATAATTCTCCTTTATTTTTAACCTAAAATTAGATGACATGTAAAATACTGGGCTATAAATTTGGGCAAAATGTTAGCTAGATGCAACAAGAGAGATGTCACTTCAGTCTCTGTGACTGGGCCTAAGCAGGTTGCTGACAACCTTACAAAAAAATCAACTTATTCTACACTTTTCTGGCAACAAGCTTCAGAATCTTGAATGTGATTGACTGTTGCTAACGCATTGGGTTGCTTTCCCACCTCATAGCCCTCAGAGTCCTCGAGGGGGTTTCTCATGTTCTCTGTGGGTTTCCACTTGGTTCTCAGGTTCCCTCCCATTGTTCACAAGCATACTGTTAGGGAGATCTACATCTGCTTTATGCCCAGTATTTCTGGGAATAGGCTCAGAATCCACCATGACCTTGACCAGCATTAAGCTGTTACTGAAGATAAATGAATTGATACATTGTGGCTCATTTATCAAGCTGGACGTGAATGGATGTTTTCGTAAATTGTTTGTAGGCGCGTTTACATCCTGTAAATTCAGAAAAACCGTATCTTCATGCTCCTGCGTGTCTGAATTTACGCACATGAAGCCGAATTCATGTAAAACACACTTAGTCATATCATTTGAAATGAATTAGTGCACTTAGATTACATTTAGCTCAAGTAGCTATTTCAATTCCACACTAGTGTAATGAAAATATTTGTGAAAACCAATCATGTCATATGAATGGAATTAACTAAATGAATATGAAGTAATAGCTCATGTTTATTCAGAAGTGGGTAAAATGAGCAACACTCTACATGGCTGCTGTGATTGGCTTGCTTTCACAACGCAAGCTTGTCACAGCCTTGAGGAGGAGGTGTTTGAATTTATAAAAATAAAACTGGCTATTTATCTTATAGCCACTAATAATGAAGCAATGTTAGAATGATTTGCAAAGCACTCACTCACTTTGAATAACCTTGTTATCCTGATGAAAGTTGCTGTGAATCCAGAGTTTATCCCAGAAACACTGGGCATAAGGTGGGAATACATCATGGATGTGATGCCGGTCTATTGCAGGGCAAAATAAACATGCGCGTTCACACACTTTTTAACACCTAGGCGACATTTATCTTAGCCAGTCAACCTACTGGCATGTTTTTGGAAGGTTAGAATTATGTACAGTGACTTGAATGATTATTCCCCCCTTGGTGAACTTTTCCTCATTTTGTATTGGAACTGAAATGGGCTTAATTGGGAAGGGGATTGGTAGAATTGATGCAAACGTATTTACAAATATAAAAAAGTTCTTGATTTGCATAAGTATTCACCCCCTGTTGCTGTGAAAACCTATATTAGTTCTGAAGTAACCATCAGATATGACATAAATGGTTGAATGAACCATGCAAAGGTTGTCAGATGTTCTCAGTATAATTAAACCTGTTCCTGGAAAAACCCAACGATTGTTTGAGAACATGCCTATCTGAACACCATCATGAAAACTGTCGAAAGAGTCCTGGGCAAAGTTCTGGAGAAGTATCAGTCCAAGACCAAGTTAGATCAGAACCAAATTGCTATTAACTAGATGGTTGTTGCAAAAAACAAACAAGCAAACAAATAAAGGCGTTGGGATCCTGAGAAAGGACTTTATCCCTCCAGCTATGCCACTTGTACTGTTCAATGCCTGACCCTAATTTCCTTACACAGAAATTTTCCATTAGCCTCAGTCATATGGCAACAAAACATCAATTTCAATTCTTAGTGCTGCAATGAGACGTCGATCTTATTAATAGAAAGAAAAAATATCAGTGGGGCAGCCCTACAATTTACACGCTAAATGAAATGATCTATTCTGTTGGCGTTCTCTTTTTTACGTCTCAAATTTATATGGCTAATAGCTAGAAATAAGCAGAGTAGCCGAGCTGTGCTCTCTGCTATCGCTCACTAATTCTCTTAGGAGAAAAATCCCATTTTCTGACCCGTCTAGATTAATATATTGACTTTTTTCCAAGTATTACTTTCCTCCCAAATGAATAAATGATGTATCCCCTCCCCCAAAGGCGAGGAATTACTCATTTTGAAATGTGAGGTGACTGAGAGTTGTGTAGAGACCCCTGCTGTTTTTAAGACACTACTTTCGAAGAAGGAACAGTTTTCTAAGAATTAATTAGATTAGGGACTAAATTAGTCTCAGTGCTGGTTCTTAAATAAATGTTCTACTTAGAAGGTCAGTAAGGAGTGAAATGTGATGGGGCATACTGTCCTAGGAAAAACATCAACAATGGGGAGGTCATTCCCATAATGTTCACTGTTCTGAAGACTTTGCCATTAAAAACGTTATACTCTTACCGACACTGGAGACTCCTTCCAAAAATGCTAACAGCTTTCAGAAAACATTGCCAAATCAATATACACTTTTTAAATCCATCAAAGTTCCTGTCTGATTTATTACTATAGAAGCGATAATGTTTTAGCACCAGCACATTAATATAAATTTTTTATTTGCCCTACAGCCTGAACTACCATCAGAGCTCCACAGAGAAAGTAAATCTGACAAATCGGTATGAAACATTCAGTTGTTCTGTGGTAGAATAAATCACAAGTTAATGTGTTTTGAGATGCTTTTCAGCTCAATAGTGGCTGTTTGAATTTATATAGACATCCTAGCTGTTCTCATCTAACCTTTCTCATTAAAGAGAACTGCCTCTGTCTGGAATTTTTTTGTTTGTCACTCCGTTCTATGTAAACTCTATAGACTCCAGAGGAAGTTCCAGATTATCAGCACTTTCTGAAAAATTCTAACTAGCCCATCTGGCACTAACCACAATGCCACGGTCAACAGGAAGTGGACTTTCCTGGGTAGCTTTCTTTCCTGCTTGAAGAACTAATCACATGAACATGTGCTATTCCATCCATCCATCCATCCATCATCTAAACCGCTTTATCCGTCTGGGTCGCGGGGAAGCTGGAGCCAATCCCAGCATGTTCGGGCGAGAGGCGGGGTACACCCTG
>JAQQZX010089068.1:0-10000 GCA_030068355.1 Notoglanidium maculatum | reverse complement strand
CCTATCCATCCACCCACATCATCTAGTTGTTTCTCCTATTCTTTCTCTCATATCACATATTATAGTCTCTTTCTTCTGCATCTCTCCATTGTTCCCTCTTTCTCACTCTCTTTTCCCCTCCCCCTGTAGCACTTCACTCATCATGAATAAGGCAGTGCTAGATGTCCTTGCACACCCTGAGAGCTGTGTGTTGCTGAATGTTTGTGAAATATTTCCCATATACTTGTAAATCGCTTCTCTGTATGGATGTCATGTCCATAGCTCAATTAGATTTCTTTACTGAGGCTTAATAGGTGCAATGATACAAATCAAAATTGTGGAATATTCACACAGTTCAATTGGTTGAGGCTTTTTAAATGTACCATAGGTTTATAGTGCATGCAGTAAGTGCATGCTGTAAGTGCATTAGTGCAGTGCATAGTGCTTAAATAAATGTCCTCTCTATCTTTTGTACTGCAAATACTTTCCAATGGGGAGTTATTTGCCCTTAATCCCTAATAAGTACACTACAGGGAATAAAAGTATAGAAAGGAATCTGATCTTTTCATATTTATATATTTCATATTATATTTCAGATTTTTACATTAACTATGCATGCATTTACCTAATTCCTTTATGATTTAACTTAATACACTATTTGGGCCTACACCTGCAGACTTGGACTTGGACTCTGACGTGGACTTGGTCTTTGCAGGTCCTCGAAGCCTGGAGGAAGAGCGATAACAGAATCCTCAAAGCTTGGAGGGGGGGCAACAACATAACCCACAAAGCTTGGGGCATGTGCTACAGCGGTAGCCCCTTATTTGGCCATTTGAGGGAGATCAGGAGCGGTAGCCTCTTTTTCAGCCACTTGAAGGAGCTCTGGAGCGGTTGCCTCACTTTCGGCCAATTAAGGGTGCTCTGGAGCAGTTGTCTCACTTTCGGCTCCTTGAGGGGGCTCTGGAGTGGTAGCCTCTTATTTGGCTGCTTGAGGGGGCTCCGGAGCATTTGCCTCCATTTCAAAGGCATCGTAGAACCTCGTACCATCGTAGTGCTTCATCTACGTCTCTTTTTTACAACGGTACAAAAACAGCAGGAAGAAAGGGTAATCCAATAAACAGAACTGGGGTCGAGCGATGAGCAAACAGAGTTAACTAGAGAAGGCAAAAGGCAAAATCCAAAACAGGAAAACAGAGTCCATGAACCAGAATAGCAAAACGGGAAAAAACAGCTTGGCAATAGCGACACAGGTTAACTAATGCTTCGCAAAGTTTTAGCCAATATGAGAGTCCTTATACATGCTGCATAAGGGGGAGAATATTGGATGCACATGCATCCAATCATTGATCATGTGATCCAGAGCCCAGGAGTGCGCTGGCCATCTTGGCTGGTGCATTCTGGGAGTAGTAGTCCGTGTTTGGAGTTTGCGCCAGTATACCGAAGTACGTGCTTCCGCACTAAGCGGGATGAAGATTATCGGGAGCACGGTGCATGGCCAAGTCTTCAAGGCATGCGCAGCAAGGATCGGATAATGACAGCAATATTTTCAGTTAATTATTGCAAAGCACATTTACAGGAAAGTGTTGTAACATACTTACAGATTTATACAGTATATCAATGTAGTTTTATATTATTCATTTTCCAGATGATTTTACATTAATTTATCACAGACAGCAGAGTGTATTTACTTTAAATAATTGTAAATATAATTACGGTATAAAATTTATGTAATCCACTACATTTGGCTGACACTTTTATCCAGAATGACTTACAATTGAGACAGGAAACAGCTGAGCAGAAGGTTAAGGGTCTATCTCAAGGGCCCAACCATGGCAGCTTGGTGGTGCTGAGATCTGAACTTTTTAATCAGTAGTCAAGGCTTAAATACTGAGCCACCACTTACCCCAACTATCTTGCACTGAGTCAACCACCTCTACTGTTGAATTTATTTAGACTGAAAGATGAAATTCAATTCTTTATTCTATAACAAAGCTTTTATTAGAATATAAATTAAAAGAGGGTTTGTGCTTACGTAAATAGTTATTAAAATAAAGGGCACAAAAACATTCCTCAAATTTGCACCTGTTAATCCAACAAGAATCTTTACCATTCTCACTAACATTAGTTATCTTCTATGCCTTGCATTTCTGGCATTCTACTGCAAAACAATGTACTGCTCTAATTGCCTAATTGATTACAGTACAATCCTTTAAAATACAGTAAAAGAACAGTATTTTGCAGTAAGATAGTGTACATTTACACCAATTTTCTACAGTACATTTACATTTTAAGTTTATTATTTATGAAAATCTTGGTGAAATATTCGTGTTCTACTTGTGCTCCTCAATATATGTAAATTTATTCATAAGAAGACTAACTAAAGCACTTAAATATACAGATTATGCTGTCAAGTTTAAATTGCTTATTTATTTACATTTACAGCACATAGCAAATGCCCTTATCCAGAGCAAGGGATGTGCTTTGTAGTCTCTGTCCAAAACAAATCGTCATACAACTTCACTTAGTCATGGAAAGAGAATACCATCAAGTTAACATCCTGTATTTGTGAAACCCAGTTATTTCCTATAAATGGCATTAATTAGTGAAACATTATATATAAACAATAAAGAAAGCAAACCAACACAAATCCATACATTAAGACACATGAGACCAGTAATTCAATTAAGACAAAAGAAATGCCTCTATATAAACTGAGGATGGGCTGGTCTGTGCAAATGCCTAAGCTGACTAAAGATTTAACACATGCTGCTCTTATTTGGGAAAGGATATTCAGAGACTGGCATGATTTTTTTTTTTCAGATGAAAGCAGTTCTTTTTTCCATGGCATCTTCTTTAAATGTTGTGCAACACTTTAGAGCCAGCACTAATTCACCCAACAAAAACAACTTTGTGCCAATCCTGTGCATGTTCAAGTGTTAGTGATTGGATTTATGGCAAATTTCGAAGAGAGATAAGGGTTGTCTCTTGACTTTGACCTTTTCAGGTGCTGTTATGCTGCTATTTGTTATTTATTTATTTGTTTATTTATTTGTTTATTTATTTACTTATTTGTGTGTTTGTTTTCATTTTATTAGTGTAGGTGTGAGTCAAAATAATATATGCTTCTGCCGCCGAGAAATTCTTCCGCTTTAGCCGTTCAGTTGTCATTTCATGATTTCATCCCAATGTGCACCATACCTTTTATCTGCTTTTATGGGCATTATAAATGCAGATGAACTTTGTTAGGAATATGCTTTACACTTTATGGGTGATTGCATCAGCATATGCACAGGAGGCTGAACAAAATGTATAGAAAAGTTATCTTTTCTAAAGGATAAATAAAGCCCATTGTCAGCACATCATGCACAAATTATTTGTCAGCAATGTCACATGAAGCTTGCTTGCTGATTGAGAAGTGTCCTGAATCAGAAATCACTGAATGTAGTTGTGAGAATAACTATAAATCCAAATCATCAGGCAAAAACATACAGAAAAATCAATCATTTATACAGAGATAAATAGGGGAAAAAATTAAAAAGGGTAAAAACCTCATCACCACCAAACAGAATGAAATCACAAAAAAATCTCAAACAACATTGTGGAATTGTACTCTTACAGTTTATTTTTTAAAATAATAATTGGGAGTGTAAGAAAGAATTGAGAGGTGGAGACAGAAAAAGGAAGTGGATGTTAAAATAAAAAAAAGGACATACATACCATGAATCTACACGAATGACAGTGCACATCTAAATCTTTGCTAATACATGTTTTACTGCAATACTACATGGTTATAATACTCAGTAATCAATAGAGCAATAGAGAAAATATTTAAAACTTTCAAACATCTACACCAACATTACCAAATCATGAACATTTAACTGAGTAATAACCCCCTTATAAAATTAGACAGCCATCCAAGCATTTTGTCAGGACCTGCTCCTCATGGCACATGCGAGTGTGCCCACTGGACTCGGCCGCTCGCATAGTGCTTTTGATCTCTCGGTCGTGCGCAGCGCGCACTTCCGCATTTTGGCATGAGCGAAGGAGGACTGCAGCCCCCCGCAAGCACACACGCGTAGCCTGATCACGTGACCCGAAATTGGATTCATCTGCATCCAATCCAGAGACAATCAGACTGTGTTTAAAAGGACTCTCGTTTGCGCTTCGAAGCATTACTTTAGCCGACGGATGCTATTGCCGAGCCTTATACCCGTGATTGCTTTTCTGTGTTTTGGACTCTGCCCTCTGTTTCTGTTTTCTGCTTTTTGAATTATCTCTGATGTACTGTTTGCCAATAGACTGACCCTGTGCATGTTTTTGGATTACTCTTATGCCTGCCGATTTTGTACCTTTGCCTCGTGTGTTTTAAATAAACACCATGAGTTTCACAAAGCCATCTCCTCTCCTGCGCATGTGTCCCGCCAAACCCCGCATCCATGACACATTTCCAGAATAAGTGGATAGCCACTTTCAGCATCTTTCAAAAATTTATTTATTTATTATTATTATTAATTTATTTATTAATTTTTCCTGAAGCTGTTTCCATTTTCTCGTGACCATTTCTTTGCCAGAGCTAACAGAACATGCTGTTTCTTGATAGGCATTTTCAATTGCTGTTTAATCAGTGTGCAGAACTGAGAATGAATCATATATGCTTATATGATAAAACTAATGCCGCAAAAAATGCATCAAACTCCAGGTATACCATGACAGTTAAAAGGGAGAACTGTTCCATTGTAAAAATTGCCATGACACATTTCTGAATGCAATAACACATGAAATCTACTTTGTGTTGCTCAAAGTGTATTTTTAGGTATGTAGATACTGTTTTTGCCCCTATTCAACCCCCAAAAAACCAATATTCAGGCAACATTTGACAAGAAGCATTATTTATGCTGGACAATGCTCAATGTGCTGAGGGGATTTGTGACAGTATGATTTTGGCATAATATTGTTTTGACCCACTGTTAAGAAATGTGTTTAATATTCTGCTTTAAACACACACACACACACACACACACACATACATACATACATACATACATGTGTGTGTGTGTGCATATACTGTATAATGCATATATAATATATACAGGGTAATGGGATTCACTCCTCTTCCCAATAACATTGCTACAAAGATAAAATGGATACCACAACTAAAGCTTTTTAATAGTAAAACACTGCATACAACTGCCAAAATAAGTCATAATATTTAAGTTCAAATAATAGACTTTTTATGAATGTTAACTTCCTTGCTTACCTATAAAAATAAAAATTCAGTTTGTTTCCAGTTCTATGCATCGTTCATATTTCCATAAGTATAAAGTCCAATGGTATTATTGATGAAAAAAATTAAAAGTTCCACATTTAGTCACAGATGTCATCTTTGAAATGCATCTTTGAAAAGTGTTTTGTTATCTCAATGCCCTAAAATGTAGTAATTAGCCATATGTTGTAGTGACACACATTTGAAAATAGCTCTTTCTTCCTTGGCATGCCCTGAAGGACTGCCATATAAATTTTAATATGTCAGTCCTCCTTAATTTATACTTGCAAGGACCAATAATAGAAACCTGTAGCTTTCAAACAACATGTCACTTGCCAAGATTGATCATTCACAGACAATGTTATAGCAATGCGTAATCCACCCAACCCACAACATTTATGCACACTATTCGCTGGCACTTTCAGGTGGCACATAACAGCTAATCAGCTTGTATCAAACAGCACAGGTGGTGTTTGTGCAAGCAAGCTTGTTGACTGTTCACACACCAATTGATACACACCAACAAAAAAAGGTTGACAGACTTTAGTTTTGACATGTATTATGTATTGCCTGGTTATCACTTATCACTTGGTTTTCAGTCAGCATGCAAGTTATAAGTATTTTATAATGATAATAATGCCTGAGGTTTTGGAAGAGTTAATTTAAGAGTGAATTTGACATTTTTTAAGTGGCAAACAGCATGGCTTTATCAGAAGAGCTAAGCAGGAAGGATAGAACCCTGTACTTGAACTACACTTAAGCTTTCTATATTCAGTGTTTGTTGGAGTGTGGAGATTCTTTTTTTGCCATCCCTAAAGGTGATTTTTTTTTTATTTTGTGTGAACAAGCTATTAATTATTATTATTATTATTATTATTATTATTATTATTATTATTATTATTATTGCACATGAGGAACATCAAAAACATTGAGCAGAATAACCTGCTAAAAGATATCCTTGCTATGTTTAGCTCTTAATGTATGCTTCGAATGAAGCAGCTCTTACTGATATGCAGGGCATACTACCAGATTCACAAGAACCTGGCCATGGATGAAAGAATGATATCTACAATGTCTAGAATTGTGTATTTTGAGATGAGCTGTGTATCCAGTGACAATTGTGACATCTCAACCTCTGCCCAGAGAGACAAAGTTTTTTATGGCAGTATGGCAGTACGGCAGAACTATTATGTAGTGCTTTTTTTATTTGCCCCTGCACATTATAGTGGACCATCTTTAGCTCCTTTTACACTACTCTTTCAAGGTGGGAAAGTTGTGCATTTATTCTGTATCGCTATTCTGGGTAAAAAGGTATGAATACAGAATGGGTGGTCTGTTGGTACCACATGTGAGCTGGAACAATTGGTAGTCACAGAACCAGATTTGATTTCTGTGTAAAATGAACATGCCAGCATGTTTCTGACACTGACATCCTTTTTTCCGAGACCAGCATGAATTCAAAAGTCTCCATCTATGGTATGTAAGGTTCATGCACCTTTCTGCTTCACATCACTTTCCACCACTCTTCAATTTCTCCTACAACATATTTCTAATTGCACAAACATGATGCTCAACAACTTTGCTTTTGTTTGAAGAGTGGTATAAATACGCACAGCTAAAAAGCAAAAGCACCTCAACACTCTGTTTACCCACCGTTATTGTTTTGAAATCAACACTGATGTGCTCGGGGTGTTCGTATTTCTGATGCTTAGAATGTTTTATGTACACTTGATGCTGACACTCTGTTGTGATACAAGCTTCTCATTCTTGAATGCCGAAATTCTATGTAAAATCATATACTGGTGTGGCTTTATGCCGGCATTGTTTGGTTCAGTGTAAACAACCAAAGCTGGCATATTGAGGGGTCTTTTTTTATTGTGATATTGCGGGATCTCTGTGTAAAAAGGGCTTTTGTTTCACTGAGTGGTGATGTCAAGGACAGTGATGTATGCCAGACTCTGACTCTCCAATTTTTTTGCTTTTGTCCATGTTTTGCATTTTCTAGGTTATATTTTGCACGTTCATGCTTGTTGTAAATAGTTACTTTTGCCTCATAAAATCCAGCCCCACATCCATGTCATAGGGATGGAAACAGCACCTTCTGCAGCACAAATAGGGCTCTGGTGCTAATTTCATTAAAGGCTAATTGAGATGAGTAAGTTTTAGACTTTTTATTTGTGAAATTGTACTTTGTAATTGAGAGTTTCATGCTGTTGCCATTTATTTCAATTTGTGCACATTGGAGAGATTTTCTATGACACTTGTTGGTAGTTTGTGCCATTTGGATATATTCATTTGTGTCCTTTTTAAACAATGCTTTCTATTACTAGACGTTGTCTGCTATTTATGGCATTATGTCAGTGGCAGAGGTTTTGTGCCATTTGGACCGATTTGGTGCCATTTGGAGACATTCTCCCCTGTTTTTGGATAACCTTTCACAGAACGTTAGTGTTTTATGATAAATCCTTAACGTTTTGAATGCTTATAGACAAGCACTTAGGGCATGTCAGAGAGTTTGAGATTGGAACGTTTTGGAACTTTTCTTTGAATTCAGGAGGTCCTCAATTTACAACACAGTTCCATTCCTACGACAGTGATGTAACCCAAATTTTGGTGCAAGTCGAAACATACCCTAGCCTTAGTCTTACCTATCCTGACACAGTTGTAAAATCATAATCTAGATCATAAAAACACAACTAAGCCACAGAAAAAGGAAAAGGACATAAATACATGTTTAATATAATGTTCGTCGCTGAACTCCCTACGCCGTGCTACTGCGTATTCTTCCGCCACACGAGCGTCGTAAACTCGAAACGTATGTCGAGATGTACGTAACCCGAGGACCTCCTGTATACTGAATAACAGAAATTAGTTTTTCTCTTTTTATCATTAACTGCTACTTCATAGTGTGACATGACATAAATAAATTCAATGCTGAGCATGGGAAACCCAAAACAGGTGGAAATTCTATTTTTGGCCTCTGTTACACATTATACTCCAAGTTGGATAAAAAGAAAATGAATGATCGAAAAAAATGGGTGTCCACAAATTTCTAAATTATAAACAATGTCATTGCACCATTGCTGAGATAAAGTTGTCATCTTCTAACTGTGACCTCATATGGCTAACGTTTGTGCTCTGGCCATTCTCATCACCCAGCGTGTCCTGGTGTTCCACCTCTTATTTGTAAAAAACACATTTATATACATGTTTATAGCCATCCATTCATCTCCTTCATTCATTCAGAACTAGTGCAGACCACATATCAAAGACATTACAAAGATTTGTAACATGTCACAAAGTGCACCCTACCAGACCATATCAATATTGCTACTGGTATGCTACCACTGAACTACAAAATTTTTGTGGTATCAACCCTGTTACTCTGCTCACTTTCTTTTATCACAGTACTGGCTTTGTTACATAAAATAATTTAATAAATAAAAAAAAGAAATGCTAAAATGCATCCATATGCAAGAAAGAGAAAATGCTGATGGTAACGTGTCCCTCAGTTACTGAAAAATGTCATACCTGCAGTTTTGCTTGTGAAGTTTGCTTTGTGAAGAATTAGTTTTGCTACATAGTGTGTCTGCTATTGCCAAGCCTTTATTGTTGACTGCTAATCTTTTTTTCACTCTGCTTTTGGTATTTGGATTATTGCCTCTGTTTTGCCTACTCCACTCTGCGGATCACCTGAACCTGATTCTGTTTTTGACATTGAGTTTGCTGCTGATTTTGTACCTTTGCTGTATTATTTTAAGTGCACATGCATCCTGTTTTGTCTGGCCTGCATGACAAAAACATCCTATTTATTGAATATATATATAAGAACAGTTATTTGGTTCTTCAAATTCTGATATACGATGGAAAAAATGAATAAGTGTGAGTGTGGTTAAATTAAGAACTTAACAGTTACTTGCTATATGAATTATTAGGAAAGGAATGAGGTAGTAAGATGGAAAGAGAAAGCAGATATTTTAGGGGATTGTTAAATGGAGCATTGGCTCCATTGCTTTCATATCATGTTATCCAATCTTGCACCATGATTTAATTTCTGTTGTAAGGAAATATCCACCAAGAAGGGAAAATACCTTCTGAAAGACTAACTCTGGGGCTTCTACTGGTGAAGCATTAAAAAAAAAAACTGCATTTCAAATGACACACTATTCCCAGAGGGAGGATGGAAATGTTATTTCAGTTTTGATATTCAATTTTTGCACAAGTTCTATGTAGCTTATTTATTTATAATAATTTTTAAACATTCTCTCCTCCTGATGAACAGAAGCAGAAAGAATCACCTGGATAAGTTTTGTGCACCTGTGCATGCATGTCAAGCCCTTCAATAAAGTGACATGCAACCACATGACATATTTGACACAAGATTTATTTGACATATTAGTCCCTTCTTTTTGCCTCATTTACATACCAGACTTCATGTGCATTTGAACAATCTGTCCTCCAAAGGTATCAATAGACACATGTTCTCTCCTTCCTCTCTCCAGGATGCTGTAAGTATTTTTTTTTTTGAGTTGACACTTGAGATGGTTTCTCTCATTAGTTTGATAGCTTTTTTTATTTATCACTACTTCACTACTGTCTGTGAGTTAACTAGAAAACATGCTGTTCATCACAATGTGATGTCAATACAATATCAATGTCAATCACAATATCTCTCAATCCCTCAATTCAATTCAATTAAATTTTATTTGTATAGCGCTTTTAACAACAGACATTGTCTCAAAGCAGCTTCACAAAAGT
>JAQQZX010089047.1:0-11503 GCA_030068355.1 Notoglanidium maculatum | reverse complement strand
GCTGTTTCTGTTTCAGTTAATGACTGTGTTTCAACCTACGTGTGACATTGATGATCATTAGCACCTGTTTGGCATAACTGGTTGATCATACACACTTTGTCCATTGTCCATTGACATTGTCCTCAGCATTATAGACATACTCCCCATTGGCTTGTATTAGTTATGCCCAGCAGGAAGTCAGCCATTTTGAAATTTTTTGCGTTTTTCACCTAATTTTTACAAACTCTTTCTTCCTCCTCATAGATTGTTCATCAGATTTCCTTGAAACTCCAGACATGTGATCAGGTTTGGGGAGTAACGGAATACATGGAATGGCACTACGTAATTAGGATACAAAAAAAATGTAACAGTATTCCATTATAGTTACAGAAAACAAAGCTGTAATTACCAATACATTTAGAAAAATGGGGATTATTTACCAGGTTACAATGTTAAACAACAACTAATCATCATAATCAATAAAAATCGATAATAAAAATTATTTGCCAAATAATTTCATTATTAGTTGATCTGCATTATGATGCATACTGCACACGCACTGCGTCACTTCATATTCAAACATATTTGAGTGAAATGGGAGAGTAGAAACATCAGTAGGACTTTCTCTACTGTATGGAAACTATACAGTTCTACCCTGCTGGCCTCATGACATACGTAACTTGTGTTTTAATGTAAGTAATTATCATTTGTTTGTGCGAATGTGAGGAGAAGCATGATGTTCCTGCTTAAATTGTTCAGAACAACTTTGTTATATTCTTTTAAGCAGCAGCTAGTGAAGCTTTTTGAATAAATTGGCTTAAAAAAGTAAAAAGTTAAACGAGCACATTTTTCTGACTTTGCTTTAGGTTCATATGTTGATCCCAAAAAGAGTCGATTCACTAATCTTGAGCACTGAAAACTAAGAGTCAAATGCAAACCTTTGGAGTTGATTCCACAAACTGAAAATGATTTGTCTCGTGCGCACACAAACAACAAGCAAAATAAACCTATCATGGGAGAGTTTCAGTCAGAGGAACATTCAGAGGATATTTATTTTATCTTTATTTTGAATTTGTCTTTTGTTTTGTCTTTAAATCAGATAAGGGGAACATCACAGTACAGTGCAAGTTCTGCCTTCCAGATGAGAAAATCATCTACATATTTGGTATTGAGGTAATCCAAAAGTAATGAAAAATAATCTGAATCTAACGACACACATGATCTGGATCAGTATGTGTCACAACCAGCCACTGGCTATGCAGCTCGAAGTTCTACAGAGACACCAACCAGATGACAGCCTGATCAGGCCACACCTGCTGTTAATATTAGAACAGACAATGCCCATGCCAGAAGATCAAGGTCCAGACCAACAGAAATATCAGATCTTGCTGCCTACATTGCAGTTCAAGGTTCAAGGTTTTTGACAATAGGCCAGAGACCTACATATCCTGGAAGACTACATTTCACAATGGTATCGAAGGCCTTAACCTCAAAGCCAGTGAGTAGCTTAATTTAAAGTGGCTTGCTGGGGAGTCTCTCTAACATGCTCTGACAATTAGAGCAGTCCATGTGAATAATCCAGAGACAGGCCTTGGGGTTTGGGGCAACAGTTGGACATGAATTACGGTTCATCAGAAGTCATTGAAGCATCTCTGTTCAATCATGTGAAGAATTTCCCCAGTCTCCTACAAGGACAATCACTTTTTTTAAGAACTTGAAAATCTTGCAAAAACTTGCAAAGCTACAAACAGCAAAGAATGAGCAGTATCTACCAGACCTCAGTTTCTTTATACGTCAGATCTCCCATCATGGCTAACAAAACACAGGTTGAGACACCCTGATCCGAATGCTATTATACCCCCTGCTAGCCCAGAAAACAATGTCCTATTCACAAGAAGCCACATTCACTTGCTTTATTTAGAGGTCTTAGCGTACTGTAAAGACATTGGATGACATGATAAGTTTGCTTAAAAAGCACTCAATCTGCTATAACTGTTGCATGTCCACTGACCACAGGGCCAGAGACTGTAAAGCGGTGATTCACTGTTCAGAGTGTAACAGCAATGGTCATGTTTCGGTATTGCACGTTGGCTCACCCACATGGTCAGTGAAAGAGCCCAACACATTTATGGAGGGCCAAGGCGGGGAGCAAGACAATCTAAACTTCACTATTACGATGTCCAGCTACACAGAGGTATATGGGAAGGGGCTTCAGGGAAAGTCCTGCCCTAAAATTTGCCTGGTCAGTGTGCACAACCTGAAAAGAACAGGAAAATGTATGCAATGTAGGCTGACCAAAGTAATGTATCACTGGCGAGGTCTACCTTTTTTGACATGTTTGATGTACAAAGCAAAACTCTACCATATAAGATGAAGACATATTTTGGCATAACAAACACCAGTGGAAGAAGAGCCAATTAATGGCCTGCATGACGCACCTTATGCTCAAAGCCTGGGGTGGGTGACCTTAAGGGATGTTTGCCTCACAGGAGCTCATAAACCACTGTGAACTCTTTCAAGACAAGCATACTGGATAATGGGTGACCCAGTTTTTTACCCCTCGTGAGAACAGAATTTGTATTAAGGAGAAATGCACAGACACCTGCCCCCTCTTTGGAAAAATGCAAGCTAAAGATGATTTAGGCAAACTCACCTTCAAGCAAACAGTGTATGATTATAAGCTGGCACTCTGCAGAAGATGTAAAGTTTTTGAACATTATGAACAAGGAATTCTGCAAAAATTAAGCAAATAATTGGGTAGCCCCACCCTCTTTTCATTTCCCTTGACAGCACCTGGCCAACAACAGAGACCAAGTTCACCATAATCTGATGTCCCTAATTGGACTTTGAAAAGGAAGAGTGAGATGAAGGATCATTTTAGGGAGTTTCTGAAGATGTTGAGCAAGGGGCATGCGGAATGTTCCCCTCCTGTTAAAGCTGGTCAAGAATACTGGTGTCTTCTGAGCTTTGGCATTTACCCTCCACAAAAACCAGGAAAAATTAGGATAGTCTTTGACTCAGGTGCTCAAGGCAACAATGTGTCCCTCAGTGAGGTGCTGCTCAAGAGCCCAGATCTCAACAACACTCTTGCAGTGTGCTTATCTATTTCAGACTCAAACTATATGCAGTAATGGCAGATGTGGAGCAAACGTTCAACAATTTTATTGTCAAGGAAGAGCATCATGATTACCTTAGATTTTTATGGGTTTAGAACCATGAACTGGATGGAGACATTGCAGAGTTTCAAATAAGGCTTCCTGTGTTTGGAAATTGCCCATCACCATCAGTTGCCACCATACGCTGAAAAGTGGTTCTGGGTTACATGTTTTCTGAGAAGAGATGTTTTTATATCTACATTCAGAACTGTGTGAAACACATCAGGAAAACTATGTAGGCATGCCAGTGGCATAGCCACTCAAGTAAATCCAGCCAACCATACCACAAGAGCACTACCTGCCAAGAAGTTGTCTCTCTCCACTTGGCTATGTGGACCTACTTTCCTCACCAATACAAAGCAAAGTCAAATACAGGAGGAGCCCTTGAGCCTTGTTGATCCCGAAACTGATCAAGAGCTGGGACCAGAGGTTGTGACCTGTACTACCACTAGTAGGCCTTCAAACACAGACCTGTCTTTCACAACTGGCATAAATGTAGTTGACATTTCACAAGGGCCATTAGACCTGCTGGATTTTGGATTGTGGGAGCTAAGAGAGCAGTGAGCAGCACAATCTTCAATTGTGTCATATGCCACAGGCTGGGGGCAAACAAAAAGAACAGATCATGGCTGACCTGCCTGAGGGCAGACTGCGCACAGACCCTCCATTCACAGATGTTGGCCTGGATGTGTTCAGCCCTTGACCTATCACAGTAAGGAAAGTCAAGCAGAGGCCAAGAGATGGGCTGTATACACTTGTATGAGTATACGTGCCATACATATTGAAATCATAGAATCAATGAGCACATCATTCTTCGATGCCCTGCGCCATTTCTATGCCATCAGAGGTGCAGCAAAACTGCTCAGATCTGATTGTGGGACCAACTTTGTGAGTGCCTGCAGAGAGCTACAAATTGACAAAAAGGGTTGCCACAATAAGAAAGTCAATGCTTACCTTGTAAACAATGGTTGCCAGTGGCAGTTTAATCCTCTTCATTCTTCATACATGGCTGGATCCTGTGAGCATATGATAGGAGTAGCCGTACTACTGCTACTGCAACATGGCAATGCAAAGCTCACTCATGAGGTGTTGGTAACATTCATTTCTGAAGTAACTGGTATAGTAAATGCACAGCCTCTCACAACAGTTTCCACAGATCCAGAACACCTGGTGATTCTTACCCCTGCCATGCTGATTACACAGAAGTCTGGCACACTGCCAGTACCACCAGGCCAATTTGAAAGACATGACCTCTTCAGGGGACAGTGGTGATGCATGTAGTACTTGGCTAATGGCTTCTGAGGGTGATGGAGAAAAGAATACATAAGTGGGATCCAAAGCTGGCATAAATAGTGGACAGCAAGACAAAATCTACAAGAAGGAGATGTGGTCCTCCTGAAGGCCAGCCAGGAGATGACAAATAACTATCCAGTCAGGCATGTCACTAAAACTTTTCCAAGTGAGGATGACAGAGTTAGGAAGATAGAGGCAAGTTTGTTTGAAAGGGCAAGCCATGACTCTACTTGTGCCCCATAAACGAGGTTACCTTTTGGCATCTAAGGACACTGCCTAAGAGACTGTTGACTCATCATTTTGATATCCTTTTGAAATGTTTTGCATAGGTTTGTTTGATTTGACAACCTCAAGATTTCATGCAGGGAGTGTTCTGACACCAGTTTTGTGGTGAATACCGCCATCTAGCAGCAGAGTAGTGTATTGACATTCTACACACGTAAATGTGGGTGATCATTGTTGTTAGAGCTTCCAGAGTGGAAAGACAGTGAAAATGTGTCCACATTCTTGATCATGTTATGCCCTTGACACTGGACAATCTTTTTACAAATGGTTGTTTTCCAAGAAAACACTCTCAAAACTCATTGGTGTCCCGAGTACTTACTGGACCAATGTTTAGCTCCCTTTCTAGGCTGTGTAGAGCCATGTAACTGAGGGCAGAAGGTTAATGCCCATAGTAAATTAGGTATACTGCAGTCTGGTGGTCATGATAAGGGCCACATGCCCAGAGTGACACACTGGTATAGTGCCACCATCTGGCAAGAAAAATAATTTTTTTTGTCCTAGATGGTATTGCTCATCATGGTTATGATGACATCTACATGCCCAGAGTAATTCTCTGGTATAGTTGTGACACCGTCACATTAATTTTAGTGTCTCTTGAAATTATAAAAGTTAATGTTGCACAGTATCACATGTTACATTGATTACATAAAATGTTTATGCACGATGAATAATATGCATATGTATACCTATGTAATGCATTTATTTCTCACTGTGGTTTTTTTGGTATGGAGGGGGGGATGTTCCTTTGAGGCCTCACCCACCCGCTATTCCGATCACCACGCACCCAAGCTTACTTAGGTGGGTGCGGTAGGTGCGGGGAGAAGAGGGGGGCCGTGGAGAGATTCAGCAAGTGCAGGTGTGCTGTTTGAATACGTGACGCCATTTTCCTGAGCTGCAACCACATTGATTGTAAAACTAGTCTCCTTGTAGTGTTTTAGTAGTTCGATAAAAGCTAAGGAATGAGAGGAATTGCTTTCTTGGGGGAGACGATAAGATAGAATTGTTAATAAAAATTGCACCCGCTCTGTTTAATGCGCTCACGCATCTGCAGTAAGAGGACGTGCGGCTACAACAACCTTTGAACTTCACTTTGGATTACTGATCGCTTCATATTTTATTCTCTCTTGCTGGGTATACCCAAAGGCACGCGAGCGTGTTTGCCTTTTTCTTGTAGGATTATACCTTTTTTGTTGTTTCTCCGATGGAGGATTATCCGCGCGGAATTTAAGGACTGTAGCGTGATCCGGGCATGGACTCATCATTTTCCTTTAGTTTGGACTTTTAGTTTAATTTCTGTGGTCTGAGCTCAAGGGGGGGGAATTCAAGAGTTTGGTATTGCATGGGATATTGGGTGCAGGTACAATATACAGCGCTTGGCGCGTCATTTACTTGAGCTGTGTTGTGCGTTTTTCTAGTGTTTCCTGAGTATTACTTTCATTCAAAGGAACCCTTTGTCCATTTTAGTAACACAACTCTTTAAAAAGAAGTTTAAGGGGCTGTTTGTTACATAGTGCCACTATTTGCTAACAGAAAGAGTGGCTTTTCACCCATCTCGGATATACTCCTCCTAGACAGTTCATCAGGTTCATGTCAGATTTGCTATAGTTATTGGTTAAGATGGTTGATGATATCCACATGCCCAGAGTGACTCTCTGGTTAACGCGACCATCTGGCAACAGAAACAGTGGCTTTTTCAGCCATTTCAGCTTAGTCAGAAAGAACTCTTTTGATTTGTGCATTATATTAATCTGGTGATAGCACCAGAGGTGCAAGGGCCCATCATCATCATGGGCAATTGCCTTGAGTGTAGTTATAGATCCACTTATAGCCAATTATGTGTACTGCAGGTTGAGGTAGCATTTATATTGTTTTTTTGGGTTTACCACAAGGTTCACTCCACTGCACTTTGCCTCTGAACCATTCATATCCAGCCTCATACTTGCATCATAATTGTGAAGAATCAAAACTTATACAGTATAGTGCATGAGCTTGGAGGTAATCAAGGAGCTCCTTAGGTTCTTATTATAGAATAATAATATATTATAATAAAACATTTGGCAATATTTTATTGTTTTGTCATTTGTCTTGGGTGTGGTTATCAGACTCCATAGTACCCCCTAATATTTCTGAATGAGCTCATCTCTGTAGTTGCCACAAAGTTTGTCTGATATACAACTCCCAATTTTTGGTGGGAACTTTTTATATTTTTGGAGCCTGGGCAATAGGCAATTGGGAAAATGAACTGTCTGAATAACAGTGCCCATTGGGCCTGGTGGGAGTTCAGACACTTGGCAGATTGGATGTATTCCAAGTTTTTGTGGTCCGTCCACACTATGAATGGGTGCTCAGCCCCTTCCAGTCACTGCATCCACTCTTCCAATGCAAGTTTGATGGCCAACAATTCCTGATTTCCCATGTCATTATTGTGCTCTGAGGATGAGAGTCATCAGGAGAAGGCATATGGGTGCAACTACTGGTCTGGTTCAGAATGGTGGGAGACGATGGCCCCAATGCTGGCATTAGAGGCATCCACCTTGACAATGAATTCCTTAAATGGGTCAGGTTTTACCAGGATGGGAGACAACGTGAAGCGATGAAATGTAGTAAAAGTTCATGAACCCCAGGAACCTTTGCAGGTCTTTCCAGGAAGCCGGCTTGGACCATTCTGTGACTGCCTTTACCTTGTCCAGATCTGCCCTGACTTGTCCCCTCTCAATGATGTTACCAAGGAAATGGACAGAGGGGACATTTCTCTGTCTTAAAAGCTTTTAAAAGCTTGTTTTCCAAAAGACTTTGATCCAGCAAACATGCTGGAAGTGTTCTTGGGGTCATTAGAGAAGATCAAGATATCTTCCGGGTAGATGAAGGCACAGTGGTTAATGAAGTCACAGAGTATGTAATTTACAAGGGCCTGGAAGACCACTGGGGCATGATCGAATGGCATGATCACAAGGTCACAAGGTGGAATGGCAAGGTCGAATGGCATGATCAGGTACACTAAATGCCCAAGACAAAGCGATCATCTGCTCCTCTCCTTCCTAAAACCTGACCAGATGGTAAGAGTTTTGCAGGTCCAACTTGGTAAAGATGATTCCCTGTGGAATGGTTCAATGGCTGATGAGAGGAGTGGCATAGAGTATTTGTTCTTGACAAAATGTTGTTGATGCCATGGAAGTTAATATAGGTGTGGAGTGAACCATCTTTCTTGCCCATGAAGAAGAATCCAGCACCTACCAGGGAGGAAGAGGGGCGAATGAGGCCAGCCTCAAGGCATTCATGAATGGACTTTTCCATGGCCTCCCTCTTCAGACGGAACAGGTTGTGCAATCAGCTGAAGGGTAGTGGTGCGTCCAGGAGGAGGTTGATGGAGCAATGTGGTGACCATGTGGTGGCAGAGTCTGAGTCTTACTAAACATCTCCCCCAAGTCATGGTACTCTGCAGGAACACAGGACAGGTCTGCTCATTCAGCCTCTGACTGAGCAGAGGTGGACTGTGTCAGGGAAAAGGCCGACATGAGACAGCCATGGTGGCAGTGTGAAGTACCTTGCCAGCTGAGTACCTTGCCAGATTACCAGTCCACTTGGGGGATGTGGAGTGTAAGCCAAAGGTATCCAAGGACAAGAGGAGCCTGGGGAAAGGAGATCAGCTTTAGTTGAACCAACTCAACATGGTTGCCAGAGAGGAGGTGGTGCACTGAGGTACTGTGCATTGACACATGCAGTTTAGCAGCCAATCATCAAGGGCTCTGTACTTGACAATGGTACCAAAGTACAGGTAGAGCCTAGCATGAAGTCTCCAAGCTTGTTCAGTGGGTGAGAGGCAGGTCTGGCCTAGCTGCATGGGTTCCATGGGATGTGAGGAAGACTAGGAAAGATGAGGATTCCTCAGGGGCTGGCAAGCCAAGCGAGCATGTGATGGTCAACTGAAGAATTTCCTTCAATTTCACTCAGTGACACTAAGAGGTAATTATCCAGTTGAGTGTCCAGGGCAGTTAGATGGTTCAATCTTCCCTAGCCACCAACTCATCCTTGATCTGGTCCTTGAGTCCTTTCCAGAAAACTCTGTGGAGTGCCTCATCATTCCACCCAGTATCTGGTCCAGTGTCCGGAAGCCTCTTTGCCCCTGATGGGATGATTAAAGAACCTCCTCATCACTGAAATGAACCCCTGGAAGGAAGAACAAAACTTACCTATGAAACCAATGGAGAAGAGATGGAACAGATGTGTTCATTCTAAAGTTTGCTTTCAGCTCTACTTGATGAAAAAGGAAGGGACCACACTACTAACTTGTTTTGATCCAAACTATAAACTAAATCTAAATTTTAACAAATCTTACACCTAACTAAACATTAAAAATGGCACAAGCCCAACTCTCAACCTACATAAAGGTAAAGGGAATGAAGAAAACGACCAAGTCATTCAACCATCAGAAGCAAGGAATTGGAAGGAAAGAAGCAAATAACATCACTCTTTCCACACTACAACTCCAACTCCATAACAGCTTAACTATTGAGTGAGTGAGAGCTAATGGTCATTTTTATAAATGATTGGGATCTAGTAATTTGGCTCAGGGTAATGTGGCTAGAGCACTCAAACACCACCCAGATATATTTTATAGGTCCTATAAAAAAATTGCTTTTCCACACTGCCATGGCCCAGTCCAAACCTTGATCCCTGAGCAGCCACATGAAAAATATTATCTTAGACTTATCTGAGTGGAAGGTTTGTGGCTGTTGCTCAGAGGTCAGGGAGCACTACAGGAAGAACTCCCGGTATCTTCCTAATTCCCCAGAATAGGGTGCTGACATCAGCATGTGGAACTCCCAGAGCTGGTTTGATGGTGATGCTGAGAGCAGTGCTGACTGGACAGGCAGTGGGTCTGGCACAGCAGGGACGGGGTGTGGAAAGACTCGAGCCACCTGGATCACAAGCTGGGTGACCAGGGTGGTCAGATGATGGAAGCTATCCGTGACCTGTTGGAGGCACTGCTTATTGCCCCTTGATTGGAGAGAGCCTGGTGGAGGGAACTGTGGTCTGTTGGGTCTATGGATGGTCAGTTCATTCTCTCAAGGATCTGAGAGATCTGGACCCAAATGCAGAACAGAAAAGGGGTTAATATCACACCATAGCATTGTCAGTAGAGTCAGTGAGAGACAGGAGAGTGGAGATAGGAGAGCTCTGAAAGTCAGATGATGCCTGAACCTGGGTCACTCTGATGAGAGCATGCAGCATTGCTGCTTCTCTAGTGGGGAGTCAGTGGTGGCCAGAGGCTGAGGTGTGTGGGAGGTAGCAGCTGGCTGGCTGAACATGGAGGAGAGTCAGGGTGACACCAGCTAGTAGTGTTCCTGGAGGAAGAGGGAATCAAACAGGCAATTTAGAGCAGGGTTTGATGATATCAACAAGCTAGACAACAAATTGCATGAGTGACTGTAAGCACGTGCTACAATATGACCTAGAGTGACAAACTGGCAACCAGGTGGAGAGAAACCAGGATTTCTCAAGAAAGTAACAAGAAGCTTATGGGATCCTGTCACTTTTGAACTCCTCCTAGATAATTCATTGGATTTCCTTAAAACTTAGTTGGTATAAACTTCAGACATATATTATGATAAATTGCAAAGGAATAGTGGATACCTCAAACAATGATGCAATGGTTGGCAATTGATTTGCTTGAGATGCAACACTAAACCAGATAAAAAGGTCTTTACGGTAAGGACACAGTTGCATTGACTTTCATTAAATTTGGCATGAGCATGATTGCCATCACTTTGGACATTTTTAACATTGGTTTGATTGATTCTTCACAACAGGAAGTTGGCCATTTTGGAATTTGTGCATTTTTCAGGTATTGAAAACTGCACCGTATCGGACCGCAAGACCCTACAGCAGATAGTGAGAACAGCTGAAAAGATCACAAGAGTCTCTCTTTCCTCCATCACAGACATTCACCACACATATTGCATCCACAAAACCACCAGCATTCTGGAAGATCCCACACACCCCTCACAAACTCTTCACCCTCCTGCCATCTGGCAAGAGGAACCGAAGTATTCGGGCCCTGACTGCTGGACTGTGTATCATATTCTTCCCCCAAGCCATCAGACTCCTTAATACTCAGGGACTGGACTGACACACACACACACACACACAAATTTACATTCATCTACCTCTACAATTCTTGCACATTTGATTTGGATTAGCTCTGCACTGTCTTGTCTTGTGATGTCTGCACTGTTTGCACTGTTTGCAGTGTTTGCACATTTGCACACCTGCACTTTATGTTGTCTCTGCTATGTTGTCTTATGTTGTCTTCTGTTGTTCACATGCAATTTTGTACTTCTGTGTTGTCTTATATGTAGCACCTTGGTCCTGGAGAAACGTTGTCTCACTTCACTATGTACTGTTTCATCTGTATATGGTTGAAATGACAATAAAACCAACTTGAACTTGAAATGTGGACAAAATGGAGGGAAATTGAATTGAATGATAGATGGATAGATAGATAGATAGATAGATAGATAGATAGATAGCATATCTATCTCTCCCTATACATCCAATCTATAGCATCTATAATGCTCAGACAGAAACCTCAGATGTTGTACCTTCATTCTTTTGGAGCCACTCTCCAAGTTTGGGAGTCACAGTCTCTAATGCTCCTAATTTTTCTGGATACCCAAGTCTGTGTGTCGTATAGGGTTCTCTGCAGTACTGGGACCCCACAAGGAACAGTTCTGGCACCGTTCCTTTTCACCATCTACACTGCAGACTTCTCTCACAACACCACAAACTGC
>JAQQZX010089016.1:0-11504 GCA_030068355.1 Notoglanidium maculatum | reverse complement strand
ATGTGAATGTTTTCTGATTTATGTTCCTCACAGAAAATGAGCCAAGGCCAATAAATCTCAGTTTGAAAAAATAAATTGTTATAATTTTTTTAAGATAAAAACTGAAAACGGGTCCCACAGACCCGAAGACCTTATAAGGGTTAAGTTGGGATAACATCCCATCTGACAATGGTGAGGCTCTACAGAGTTAGGCTCTCTTCCTTCATGGCTGTTGTAATCTAATGCGCACTTTGAGATATATGGATGAATTAAATCTACCATCAAATCTAAGACTTCTTCCTTCCAAGGTACCATACAAGGTTAGAGAAAAATGGAGAACGCATGCTTATGATATAAAAGAAAGAACCGCAGCGAGGGCCACATTTGGAGACCTTGTTCATTTCCTGGAAAGACGGGCCAGGATTCTGCAAAATCCCATCTTTGGAAGCCTTCAAGATGCCTCAGCATCTAAAAGATCATCAAAGGCAACCATCAGCATAGGTAAGCCCATTTCAAGTCCCAGGCAAAAGAGCAAAGGGGCAAGCTTCGCTACAACCGTAGCAGTGGTATCCGAGAACCTTCAGAACATGCTACTGGAGTGAATGCTGTGCAAGTGTCCAGAGTGTCCAGTCTGCTGAAACTCTGCCCTGTCTGTGATGGTAAGCATGAGATTGTGTCTTGTCAGGAATTGTTAAAAAGGTCTCAAAATGCGAGAGTTGATCTTTTGAAAACTAAAAGTTTTGGTTTGGCTTTGGTTGTCTGATTAAAGGGCACATGAGTCGAAATTGCAAAAATAGGCAAACATGTTCAGTGTGCTCAAAAACCCATCCCAGTATCTTGCACATATCACAGAATGAAATGAAAGGCCAGAATTCTTCAGGTGACTCAGGCAAAGATCCTGGAATGATATTGAACAGCGTTCTAGTTTTGCTGAAGGCAGAGGTGTTTGACAGTAGTAATGAACACTATAATCTTTCAATTGTCACAGTTCAAGTCAACCTGAAGAATTCAAACCACACAGTACAAACATATGCTTCACTTGATCCAGAGAACTCTGCAAAATTTTGCACAGAGCAGATTTGAAGAAGGCTGAATGCAATGGGCAAACAACAACAAATACATCTGCACACAATGGGGCAAAAGAAAGCTGCCAACAGCCTGGTGGGCAGGGGCCTGGAAGTTTGTGCAGTGGAAGGAAAAGATTTTACAGAATTACCTGAAACCTACACTCAGAAGGACATTCCAGTCAGCAAGGAACACATCCCTAAACAAGAAGACCTACAGAAATGGCCCTATCTTCAGGATGTACGGATACCCAGCATTGATGTGGAAGTTGACCTTCTTATAGGTATAAATGCACCTAAAATGATGGAGCGTTGGAGAATCAATAGCCAGGATAATGGACCTTTTGCTATCAAGACACTCCTGGGTTGGGTAGTGAATGGACTTCTTCATGGTGAAGCTGCATGCACCAAGAAGCAAGGTCAGGGCATGTTCATACGCATCGCATTTCTGTTGATACACTGAGTGAGCTTTTAATCCAGCAATATAACCATGACTTCCCAGAGAAGAGGTTTGATGAAAAGAAACAGATGTCAGTAGAAGACTGTAAATTCATTCAGATTATGGACAGCTTTGCTGAGGTAGTCAATAGACATTATCAGCTGCCCTTACCATTCAAGAAGGATAACTTTACAATGCCAAACAACCGTCAACTGGCAGAACAAAGAACATTGTCATTGAAGAGAAAGTTTCAGAGGAGCTGTGGCTTTCACAAGGAGTACAAGGCCTTTATGGAAACAGTCCTATCTAGTGGGCACGCTGACCTTGTACCCCAAGACCAGCTGAATAAGCAAAATAGAAAGGTGTGGTACATACCCCATCATGGTGTGTTTCACCCAAAGAAGGGGAGCTTGCGTGTTGTATTTGACTGCTCTGCATGTTATCAGGGGACCTCACTGAATATTCAGCTTCTTCAAGGTCCAAACCTTACGAGCACTTTGATTGGAGTTTGAGTCCGCTTTCATCAAGGCAAAATTGCCATCCTGGCAGATGTAGAGAAAATGTACCGTCAAAGTCAAACGCCACAGTCCCCCCCCCCCCCAGCATCCGAGCCATTGTCATGTCGAAGCATCGGTGTTGCCATGCTTTGCCCCGGGCCGATACAGAACCTTGAAAGAGAAGCCCTGCAACGAAAGAAACCAGGGTTATTTTACTATTAGTGTCTTTGTGTTTAAATAACCATTGCAGGGGGGCATGGTCTGCTATGAGAGTGAAGGGGTCCCGGTAGGTAGTACTTGAACTCCTCAACTGCTCACTTTATAGCCAGGGCTTCCCTTTCGATGGGGGCGTAGCACTGCTCAGCAGAGTTTAGCTTCCGGTTGATGTAGAGGACTGGATGCTCCTCACCGTCAAAGTCTTGGACTAGGATGGCCCCCAGACCTGTTTCAGAGCACCAGGAAGGGGCGGTCGAAGTCCGGATTCCTTAGTACCGGGGAGCTGGCCAGTGAGGCTTTGAGGTCTTGGAAGGCCTTTTCTGCCGCCGATGTCCATCGGACCACCTGAGATTCCCCCTTCCTGGTGAGATCTGAGAAGGGGGAAGCTAAAGAGGCGAAGTCAGGCACAAAGCAATGATAATAACCCATTAGCACCAAGAAGGCACGTACCTGTTTCTTCGTTTGGGTAGTTCTTCACTGCTTCCACTTTCTTCTCTTGTGGCTTCAACAGGCCATGACCAATGCTGTACCTCAGGTAGTGTGCCTCTGTGAGACCGAGGTGGCACTTTTTCGGGTTCGCGGTGAGCCCAGCCGGCCGCAGCGCTACGAGGACCCGGCGGAGATGGAATAGGTTATCTTCCCAAGTGGACGAGTGGATGACTACATTGTTCAGATGTACAGAGGTCTTAAGATGAGGTCCATCAGCCGCTGGAACATAGCTGGAGCTCCGTGCAGTCCGAAGGGGAGAACCTGATAATGCCAGTGGCCACTGGCAGTGCTGAAGGTGGTTTTTGCCCTTGACGTGAGGAGAAAGGGGAACCTGCCAGTAGCCCTTCGTAAGGTCGAGTGTGAAGATGAAGCGAGCTCTCCCCAGACGTTCCACCAGCTCGTCCACTCACGGCATGGGGTAGCAGTCAAACTACAAAACCTCGTTGAGCCTGTGGAAGTAATTGCATAAATGGAGGCTCCCGTCGGGCTTGGGCACCACAACGATGGGGCTGGACCAGGGGCTGGTAGACTCCTCGATTATGCCATTTTGGAGCATGTGTTGGACATTGCGCTTGATAGCTTGGCGTCGGGCCTCCGGCACGCCGTAGGGTCACTGCCTGAAGACTACTCCAGGTGGCGTTCAGACATTATGTTGAATGGTTTGGTCTGCCCGGGCTCTGTGGAGAACACGTACTTGAACTTGTCTTCTAGTTCCTCCAGCTCCTGTTATTGGGAAGGTGCCAGGTCGGATCCTTTCCCCACTGTCTCCCAGGTACCTGAAACACAAAACAGACCGGTTTCCACAGCAACTACAAGTTCTCGCCAGCCCTTTAGCAAGTTTATATGGTACATTTGTGTTTTGGCACACTTACCTGGCTGTTGCAGGCGGTAGTTAACTGGGCCCACTCACTCCACTATGGTGTAGGCACCCTGCCAGCGTGCTAGTAACTTGCATATGGCATCAGGGACTAGGAGCAGCACGAGGTCGCCAGGTTGGAAGTTGCATGGTGATACACCTGCTGCTGCTTCCTCTGGGCTGTCACCACATGTTCCCTGAGGTTGGGCCTGACCCTTCTGATTCTTTCTTGCATTTGTTCAATATAGTCAATCAGGGAGCGATAGGGAGATGGCTGTGCCTCCCAAGCCTCTTTGGTGACATCCAGGAGGCCGACGCCCGAACAGGAGCTCAAACACGGTGAACCCCGTCGAAGCCTGAGGTGTTTCACGGACGGCGACCAGCATGTAGGGGAGGAGCAAGTCCCAGTTACGGCCCTCAGCATCAATGACCCGGCGAAGTATGCGCTTCAGGGTCTGGTTGAAACGTTCCACCAGGCCATCGGTTTACGGGATGGTATACGGATGTCTGCAGATGTTGAATCTGCAACAGCCGGCAGAGGTCTTCCATCAGCCGGGAGATGAAGGGGGCGCTTTGATCCGTCAGAATGTCTTTCGGGATCCTGACCCGGCTGAAGAGAAGGACAAGCTCTCTCACAATGTTGGAAGATGTAGCCTTCTGTAAGGGCACCACCTCGGGGTGGCACGTGGCATAGTCCACAATCTCGAGGATATATTCATGACCCCGTGTGGACTTCGGCAGCGGCCCTACCGGATCCATGCCCACCCGTTCGAAGGGGACTTCGATGATTGGAAGGGGAATGAGGGGAGCCGGCGCTGGCTTGTACCGGGGATGTACGTTGACACTCTGTGCAGGCTTGGCAGAACCTCTGGGCCTCCGCCACCATTCCCAGCCAGTGGAAGCGAGACTGTTCTCTCGAGACTGTTATGTGCTCCCAGATGGCCTCCCAGCAGGTGAACATGGGCCAGGTGCAGGATGGATCTGGTCTTGGAGTGCAGAACCACCAGGAGATCCGTTGGCTCCTCATGCCACTGGCAGTGATAGTACAGCAGGCCCTTGAGAATGAGAAAATAGGTGGCGGGGAGCCGACTTCTGGGGTGCACCTCCTTGCCATTGATTTTCAGCACCTGGCTCCAGCAGTGTTTAATATGTTTGTCTACTTTCTGCTCCTTCCCAAAACTGCTTCCCTTCACCACCTGCTGGCTCATACACAAAAAGGGATTAGTTTCAGGGGCAGACTCAACTTCAGGGCCAGCCTCGGCAGCTACGGCCTCATCCTCAGCTTGGAGGGCGGCAGCTGGTACAGGTCTTCTTCCCCCCCTTCTCTCGCAGGGTGTCTTGGAGGCCGGGCCAATCTCTACCTACAATGGGGGACGAGGGGTAGCCGGCAGCTACTGAAGGCCGCACCAGGGTAATGCTGCTGCCGGTGTCCAGCAGGGCAGTAATGGGGCATCCTTCCAGGTGGATGGAGGCGGATGGTGTGGAAGGCGGAATGTCCTGATACACTGCACAGGTGGTGTGCCATGCTCTGGGCCCGGGCGTGCTTTCTGGCTTTGGAGGCATCCTGCCGTCCGCTGGCTGTAGTTCTCATTGGGGTGAAGGGGCCTGTAGGGACGTGGTGGAGGAGATGGTAGTTCCGTGCTGGGCATTTGAGGTCGGTTGCACCCCATCTCCAGTGTGGACAGGGCAGTCTCAATGGCCTCGACGAGCTCATGGGTGGGTCCTCCCCCGGGAGTCCCCGCAAGCACCAGTCGATGACTACCAGTTGGATGATCTCCTATGCTATTAATTGGACCTGCTGGAGGCAGCGCCTAGTCATCCGCAGTGGTTCATCAATTGTAGTTCCCGGTCACGGTGGTACGTCCAGTGGTGGGAGGCCGAGGCGGCTCGACTCGCGGATAGCCCACAGCGCACTAGGATCTCCGCCTTCAGTCGCACATTATTGGCTGCTTCCTCATCCGTCAGCGAGTGATACCCACACTGGGCCTCCCACATGAGAGCAGAGATAGAAGTGCCACTCAGCGCAGGGCGCCACTCAGCGCAGGGCCATCCCTCGTGCTGCGCCATCCTCTCAAGCGTAGCAAGGTACGCTTTCACGTCATCGTCATTCGTCATCCTGGGCCAGTGACCATGCGCATACTGAGCGTGGGGGGGAGGGCATCGCCAGCTCCGAGAAGCGACCACAGAGCGGCTATTTCCTGAGCCATCACTCAGAGCCCTTGCACCAGTTCCTGGTTAACGCGACCCTGCTCCAAGCTAGACTCAAGGAGATGCTGCACCACGGGGTCAACGTAAATGGTCGGCACAGAGGACTCGCCCCCTGCCCGCATTCTCCACCACTGTAGCGAGCGAGCATGCACTCACTCGCTCCGCATGCTGCCACTTCCTTTTAAAGACCCATCTTTAAAATCATAATTATTTCTCTCCAGATATGCCGGGTGTCACCGCCCCACCTCCAATGTGACGTCTCTGTGGGGATTCCGTCATTCCCACGTGATATCTCCGGGGATTCTAAATGGGGAGGAGCACTTGTCTATGTGGAAGTGTGGGGCGACATAGCAACAAACGCCACAATATGGTACCTTTTTTTTTTTTTTTTTTTTTTTTACTATTTTACATTTTACAGGAATAATATGTCTAGAATTGAAGGTACACATCTTCATGGAGTTTTGCATCTTAGTGTTAGCTTTTAGAAAGTCTGTTTCCAATAATCTTCAAACTTATTTGGAATTTGGTCAATGTTCAAAACCTTCTGACAGTGGGTCAGAATCCCAAGGGTGACATGGAATAGTGCGTTTACAACTAACACACTTCTGTCACTATGTTACATGGTCAAATATGTACAGTTACAAGATTCAATATAGTTTTAACCTTAAATCTGTTCTGTCTCAGCTGATTCACTGAGGGAGATTTGAGTGGAAGACTGTTTGTGGTAATTTTAGTCCTATGCTATTGTAGCAGAACCGCTGATGTGAATAGCAGTCCAACACCATCATCACAGTTCTAGGTGTATGATAAGGTAGTTCATAAGGAACCATTCTCCACAGGAGCAAGAGGTTTTCAAATGAAGACCCCAATCAGCAGTAGGACATCAGGATAGATCAGGCAGGTCTAGAAACCAGAAGATTTCAGGATCACTGGTGTCTCATGAGTAACAAATGAATCTCGACAGACAGAGAGAAGGAGAGAGAGAAAACAGAGAAGCAGATTGTTGGGTATGCTTATTGTCACGTGACGGTGAAGGAACATAAAGGGGGTGACAGCATCCAAATATCCCAGTTTACTAAAACACTCTATGCCTGAAAACTGTCCAGATCTGCTCCGTTACCTAAAAGAAGGCTATTAACAAATGGCTTGACTAAACAAATATGTTTTCAGCCTAGACTTGAACACAGAGACTGTGTTTTAGTCCTAAACACTCATTTGAAGGCTGTTCCATAACTGAGGGGCTTTCTAAGAGAAAGATCTGCCCTCTTCTGTAGCCTTCACTTTTCAAGGTACCAGGTAAGTAGGCATGGAGTGGGTCATAAAAGACCAGAATTTCACTCAGGTACTGAGATGCAAAACCATTCAGTGCTTTATAGGTCAACAATAGTATTTTGTAATCAATGTGAGATTTAATTGGGAGCAAATGCAATGTAGATAAGACAGGGGTGATGTGCTCATATATTCTTGTTCGTGTAAGGACACTTGCTACTGCATTCTGGACTAACTGGAGCTTGTTTATGCACCTACTGGATCATCCAGACAGTAAGGTATTACAATAATATAGTTTTACTGCTCCATGCAATGACATCATATTTCTTATCTTAGCAATATTTCTGAGATGAAAGAAGGCTGTCCTACTGATATTATCTACATGACCTTCAAATGAGAGATTGGAGTCAATAATAATCCCAAGGTCTTTTACTTTGGCACATGGATTACTTTGTAATCAGAAAACCTCTAGCTGCATGTGGTCCTAGTACTAGTACTTCTGTCTTATCAGATTTAAGTAGAAGGAAGTTAGTAAGCATCCATTGTCTAATAGTTTCCTCAAACTGATACCAGACATAATTGAACCTATTCTAAAAATAATTAACTCTTCCCTTAGCATTGGGTATGTACCTAAATCCTTTAAATTATCAGTTACTAAACCCCTGATTAAAAAACCTGATCTCGACCCCACTAAGTTGTCCAACTATAGGCCAATATCAAATCTCCCTTTTATTTCCAAGATCCTAGAAAAGGCTGTAGCACAGCAATTATGCTCAAACCTACACTGGAATAGTATTCATGAAATATATCAGTCAGGATTTAGACCTGACCATAGCACAGAGACATCACTAGTTAAAGTGGTAAATGACCTGCTACTGGCCTCTGATCAGGGTTGTGTCTCCTTTCTTGTGTTACTGGACCTTTGTTGCAGTTTTTGATACGACCGATCATACTATTCTCCTTGATAGATGAAAAGATTGTGGGAGTTAATGGAACAGCTCTCTCCTGTTTCAGGTCTTATTTGACTCATCGTTATCAGTTTGTTGATGTAAATGGGCTTGGACTATTGGACATTAGGATATGCTTCTGAACATTATTTTGGTTGTTTTCCTTCAAGACTGGTGTAATTTTGCATTGTTTTTTCCCCATCTTTCTTTTGAAATCTTTCAGAGTACATCACAGACCTCTTTACTAGCTACCTAGTGTTGGTTAATGTAGTTTACAGTATCGCATTGATTATTTTGGGCAATTTTTGTCTTTATGTGAATATCATGGCAATACATGATTTAGTACAAGTTTTGTTTTGGCTTTGTAAAGTCTACCTATTGAATGAAATGTATTTTGGTTTCAATTCAATAGTGTCTAAGAAGGTGGAAAAAAATCCTTATCATAAGTATTTGGCTAAGTTTCATATTCAGACATTTGAGAATTTATGGTCAATAGTGCAGGAATGACATGCTAAACTGTTGTTAGACTATTATAAGATTTGAATTTGTCATCAAAAGGATAGTCAAATACAACCATTTAGACCATTAGATAATTTAGTAGAACATTTTCTCCAAATATACTCTGATACTTCCTGATCTTGAGGCACTGAATCCATAGGGACTATTGGTAAATTGCTGCAGAAAAGAAACATAAGTGTCAGCAGCATGTCAATGCATGGGAGCGATGAAATGCAAACCACTCAAACCAACTACTGAATTTTGTGAAAATAATAAAAAGAATTAGAACTAAAAACAGTATTCTGTTTAACCTTGTTTGTAATGAAAATATAATGTATTTTAAATAAAGAAATATTATTAATACTAATAGAAAAAAGAAAATGGTACTCAAATTAAGTAGAGATTAGAGATTGTTATTTTGTGATGCCATCAAGATTTTCCTGCATGTTTTTGCAAAGTTAATAAAAGATTCAGTAGCTTCTAAATGGTTGGACAAATTGATCCAAGACAAGTTGTATAATATTATGCACCTTCTCTATAATGTATTAAAACATTATTTTTGGGAAGTTTAACTGTTTCATAATTTGGATTAATTTTTATTTTGTTAAAAAAATCAGTAGCTTCTATACTTTATTGTAATGTGTACAATATTAAGAGCATTCTCTAGAATGTAATATATTCTATTAGTTTGGTTTGTTTAAGTGTTCCCAATTTTGATTACATTTTTATTTTTATTAAAAAAAAAAAACCATGGGGTTTGAACAAGTGAAGACCTGGTTTACCAAGTTTAGCGTGAAACAAAACAATAGGCCTGCACAAAGTCATGACCTTAATCCCACTGAATACTAGTGGGTTGAACTGGAATGCTGGCATCTTCCCCAGACCTCCTCACTCGACCAGTCCTAGACCTGCCTAATGCTCTTGTGGCTGAATGTGCACAAACCCTCACAGCCACACTTCATAATCTAGTGGAAAGCCTTCCCAGAAGTGTGTAGGTTATTATATCAGCAAAGATGGGATAATTCAATATTAATGCCCATGATTTTAGAATGGGATATTGAACAAGCACATGTTCGTGTAATGATGATATGTTCAGATACTTTTGTCATATAGTGTAATTTAACACATTATCAGTCAAACCTATTGCTTTAAAACAATGTTTTTACTGTAAAACTGTCAGTTGTAACTTTTTTATTTCTGCTTTCAGACATTTAGAGCGTCTCTATATTGCTGTGGTTATAATGTAAAAATGACTAAATATAAGTGGAAATGTATACCTAGGTATATGCATACTTTGGTGTATGCACAATTTCTCAAGCATTGTTATACAAACCACAATAAATCATAGAAATGTAATAATTAGAATGGACATTTTTAGTAAAAGCTGAAAGATTTAAATTAAGCCTTAATTTAAATATAATAAAAATATTTATTCAAACAAATAAGTCAATTAATACACATACTAATATATTTTTATTGTATATATGTTCATAAAAAGAATACTATTGTATAGAACTTGTTCCTACTACTTATTCATGTCAAAACAAAAATGTCATGCAGACAATCTGTACAAATTAAATACCACAAAAATACAATATTATACAAAATTATTAAACTTTATATAAAGCTTTCAGTAATTACAACCAACTACAACATTTTTGAATGTCAATGCCATTCAAATGGAAAAATGAACGTCCATGTTCCACGTTTTCCTGACAGCCAAAATACTCGAGGGTGTGACTCAGTCTATTTCTGCTTTAAATAAATCATGCCTTCATTCATGAAGCCACTTTAATTTATGCATTATGACCTTGGTCAAATCAAATAGGAGAGAAGACACGTAAGTGTGTAACTGGAAGCGCACAAAAAATGACTTGCACAGAAATGGGGGATTTGTGCCCTAAGAAAATTGTATAGGCCCATAGACTATTTCAAATGGTGTTCTAATTATGCACAGTGTCTCTCTGTGTGTGAGTTTGTTGAAATTGGAATTAGGTTGGCTTGTTTATTATAATAATGGCTTGTAATTTTTTATTCACAACAGAACATAGATAACATAAATGTTTAAACTGAGAAATTTTACAATTTTATGCACAAAATGAGCTCATTTCAAATTTGATGCTTGCTACAGGTCTCAAAAAAGTTGGGACAGGGGCATGTTTACCATGGTGTAGCATCTCCTCTTCTTTTCAAAGAAGTTTGAAGATGTCTGGGCATAGAGGTTATGAATTTCTGGTGTTAAAATTTGGTCTAATTCTTGCCTGATATAGGTTTTCAGCTGCTGAAGAGTCCGTGGTCATTTATGATGTATATTTTGTTTAATTATGTGCCAAATGTTCCCTATAGGTGAAAGATCTGGACTGCAGTCAGGCCAATCCAGCACCTGGACTCTTCTCCGACGAAGCCATGCTGTTGTAATGGCTGCAGTATGTGATTTTGCATTGTCTTGCTGAAATACTGAAGGCCTTCCTGAAATAGACGTCATCTGGAGTGGAGCTTATGTTGCTCTAAGACCTTTAAATACTTTTCTGCATTCATAGTTCGTTCCAAAACATGCAAGCTGGCCATACCGTATGCACTTATGCACCCCCATACCATTAGAGATGCTGGCTTCTGAACTGAACTCTCATAACATGCTGGAAGATCTCCCTCCTCTTTAGCCTGAAGGAGATGGCGTTAGTGATTACCAACAAGAATGTCAAATTTGGATTTGTCTGACCACAGAACACTTTCCCACTTTGAAACATCCATCCATCCTTCCATCCATCCATTGCGAGGGAAGCTGGAGCCAATCTCATTAGACTTTTTGGATGAGAGGTGGGGTACACCCTGGGCAGGTCACCAGTCCACCACAGGGCCAACACAGGCAAACAACCACGCATGCTCGCTTGCATTCACACCTTTGGGCAATTTAGAGTAGCCAGTTGACCTAATCTTCATGTTTTTGGACTGTAGGAGGAAACCTGAGCACCCGGAGGAAACCCACGCATGCACGTGGAGAACATGCAAACTCCACACAGAAAGGCACCCTGGGTGATCCGG
>JAQQZX010088936.1:0-11508 GCA_030068355.1 Notoglanidium maculatum | reverse complement strand
GGACATGGACAGTGTGCTGTGTGGATGTTTCTGTCTGGTAGAGAAACATTTATCTGTGGCCCTGAGAGAGAGAGAGAGACACCAGAGCAATGCAGGGTAGAAGACTTTCCCCCGTGCACCACCCAAATCATCACTGCTCTTCCTTGTAGAGCATCATGAATGGCTTTCACTTGGATGTGCACTTCCTCCATTGACAAAGGATGTATGTAGAGCACACCTGTTCTTTTGTAAATTATTATTTCATTGTTTTGTGTGTTTGATTATTCAGTATTTGCATGAATGTTGCTTGCATGAGGCAAATGAAGAGGCTGTGTTAGTGTTGAGCCCCACCTCACAGGTGACTCTCCAGACCTGCAACAGTTTTGGTCTCACTTGTTTATAGTCATTGTACTATATATACATACATGGCACCATTATTTAAATATTAAATATTTAATTATACCTTAATTAAATATTTAACCTCTTATTTAAATATTTTGCTAGATTATTAAAATAAGACCATTGTCAATTAAAAAGAGTCCAGTGTCCCTAATAATTATCCTGGGCCACACCAAATTATTTAATGAGATTTAATGAACTAAATTCACTTTTTAATTAGGTAGGACTTACACATATTAAATGTTAATCACCTTGTGAGGGAGCAGATGGTTTGGCCTTGTGTCATCACTAGAGGGAGGCAGAGAGCAGCCAATAGCAATGATTCTGGCATCTCTCTGCCTCCCTGTAGTGACGCCACGAGGCCGAGTCAGCTGTCCTTAATATACTGTACATCATAAGGCTTTAACAAGGCATGAGAACATCAATAGGGTTAAGTCATTAATGTCCTTAAAGTCCTGATGCAATTAGCATGAATACTAGTTAACCACATTTTGTATATTGTCATGCCTGCCTCTGACATAGACTCGAACACCCAAGAACGCTCAGGCACTAGGACTTCTTCCCTGGAGTTCTAATTGGTTGCAGCTGCAAGATCAGCGCATGCGAGAGATGTCTACGCAGCTTCAACAGCTCGCGTCAGGACTGTTACAGGTCACTCAACAACTCGCTGACGCCGGAGCGCCACGCTCCACGCCCAGACTCCTACTCCCTAAGCCGGAAAAATATGACGGCGATCCTGCACGATGCCGCGGATTTCTCCTTCAGAGTCAGCTTTACCTCGAATCGCAGGGCGATCTCTCCGAGCATGCTAAGGTGACGTTTCTGCTTACTAGCCTCACTGGCAAAGCATTAACCTGGGCACAAGCTGTGTGGGAAAGGGGAGGTGAATCTGTTTCGTCATATGATAACTTTGTGTCTCTGTTCCGGAGAGTGTTCGATCATGCACCCGAAGGGAAGGAAGTCGGGGAATGGCTGCTGACCGTTCCTCGCCGTGGAACACAGGGTCCTCGCCGTGTGGTGGAGTATACGCTCGAGTTTCGCACGTTAGTGGCTGGAATGAAAGTGCTCTGAAGGGCGTATATCGCCAAGGACTAAATCAGTGTGTGCTTACCGAGCTGGCTTGCTGAGATGAAGGGAGCACACTGGATTCCCTCATTGACCTCACGATTAAGCTGGATAATCTACTTCTGGATCGCCACCCACAACGTACTTTCAAGGCACCCAAGGTCCTCGTGCCGAGTGCTCCCGAACCCATGCAATTAGGACACGCTAAGCTTACTTTTGAGGAAAGAGACCGGAGGAGGAGAGCGCACCTGTGCTATTATTGTGGGAACGCTGAACATGTCATCGCTAACTGTAGCACGAGGAAAGCAGCATCGAAGCCTCACTCTCGCACCGGTCTCTCACAACTCCCTGCGGTGAGTCCCCCTCGTTTCGTTCCTTCTACACCATTTGTATTACAAGCTCAGATCACACATTCAGACAATGTGAATATTCTTCCAGCCATGATCGACTCCGGATCAGCTGGTAACTTCTTTGACCGAGCCACAGCACTCAGCATGAAGGTGTCACTGACTACACTTCACAACCCAGTTCGTCTCCACACCATAGATGGAGGGCCCATTGGCCAGGGCCTCGTTACTCAAAGCACCATGCCTCTCCAACTTCAAGTAAGCAGTCTCCATCAGGAGATTACACCCCTCCTGGTTACGGACACCCCCAAGCATCCCATCATTCTGGGCATTCCCTGGCTGCAAAAACATAACCCACGGATCTCCTGGACTCAAGGAGAAATACTCACCTGGTCTGACTACTGCCTACACCATTGTCTTCTGCGCCCACATGCCATGCTGGGTGCTACTAGCATCGAGAGCCCAGAGACTAACACCGAGGTAACCATCCCCTACGAATACCAGGAGTTCCGGGACGTATTCTACAAATGCAAGGCTAAGGGGCTTCCCCCGCACCGTCCTTATGACTGGGCCATAGACTTGTTACCTGGTACAACTCCTCCTCGCGGCCGGATATATCCCCTTACACAAGCCGAACATATGGCTATGGAGGAGTACATCCAGGAAGCGCTCACTCAGGGTTACATTGTTCCATCCACCTCCCCGGTGTCTGCAGGCTTCTTCTTTGTCGTAAGAAGGATGGTGGACTACGGCCATGCATCGACTACAGAGGGCTCAACCAAATAACCACCAAGTACCCTTATCTGCTTCTGTTAGTGCCCTCGGCCCTGGAACAACTGCGTACAGCACGAATCTTTACTAAGCTAGATCTCCGCAGTGCATATAATCTCATTCGAATTAAAGAGGGAGATGAATGGAAAACCGCATTTAGCACGGCTAATGGGCACTACCAGAACCGGGTCATGCCTTATGGTCTCACCTGTGCTCCTGCAGTATTTCGATGTTTCATCAATGATGTATTAAGACATTTTCTGGGACGTTTCGTGATTGCATACATCGATGACATTGTGGCAGCTGGGAAGGCTTTCCACCAACTCAAACAAGCATTTACCACAGCTCCCATCCTACAACACCCTGACCTGACACAGCCATTTGTGGTGGAAGTAGATGTCTCCGAAACAGGGGTGGGTGCCATTTTGTCACAACGGTCTAGTGAGAAGCACAAGCTGCACCCCGTTGCCTTCTTTTCCAAGAAATTCACTCCCGCAGAACGCAATTATGATGTGGGTAACCACGAACTTCTGGCCATAAAGCTGGCCCTAGAGGAGTGGAGGCACTGGCTAGAGGGGGCAGAGTACCCGTTTTTAGTACTTACCGATCATAAGAACTTGGAATATCTATGCCTAGCCAAACGTCTCAACCCTCGTCAGGCTCGTTGGGTGCTCTTCTTTAACTGGTTTCACTTTCAGGTATCGTATATTCCAGGCTCCAAGAATGTCAAAGCTGATGCTCTGTCATGTGTACACCCCTCCAGTAAAGATGATAATCATCATGAACCTATTCTGTCTCCCACCTGCCTGATGAATACCATAGATTGGGACTTCGACCAAGAGTTAGCACACCTTCAAACAGGAGAGATCCTGGATAACTGCCCCCCTGGATGTACTTTTGTACCTCAACAACTACGGGGCAAAATCATCACGTGGGCACACACATCACCAGCCACGGGACACCCCGGCACCCGTAAGACTCACGACCTCCTCCGGGAGAAGTATTGGTGGCCCAACATGATCAGTGACATCAACAGGTTTGTACACTCATGTTCTTCCTGTGCACAGGCCAAAGTACCCCGAACCTTTCCGGCGGGGAAACTCTTACCTCTGCCCGTCCCACAACGTCCCTGGGCTCACCTCGCTGTCAACTTCGTAACTAACCTCCCAGAGTCTGAGGGTAACACCATCATTCTAGTTATTTCAGATCGTTTTTCCAAGTCCATTCGTCTATTGCCATTTCCCGCCTTACCATGTGCCTTTGTTTTAGCGGAAACCCTGTTTCAGCAAGTTTTTAGGTTCTTCAGCATTCCGGAGGATATTGTCAGCACCCCAGTTCACCTCCCAGATATGGCAGAACTTTATGGAGAAACTGGGCGTCACAATGAGTCTAACCTCGGGATACCACCCTCAGTCCAACGGACAAGTGGAACGGGTTAACCAGGAAATAGGAAGGTTCCTGAGGACTTTTTGCAGCCACAATCAGGGTGACTGGGTGAGATTTCTCCCATGGGCTGAGTATGCACAAAACTCGCTCCGTCACTCAGCCACAAAATTGACACCCTTTCAATGTGTTCTAGGTTTCCAGCCACCTTTATTTCCGTGGAACGCCAATCCTACATCATCACCAGCTGTCGACACGCAGTGGTTCACACGCAGTGAACAGGTCTGGGAAACCACTCATCAACACCTCAGACAGTCTGCCAACACGAACAAATGCTACGCTGACCGCCGCCGGAATGCCACCCCATCTTAGCAACAGGGGGATCGAGTGTGGCTCTCCACGAAGAATCTATGGGGCCTTCCTGGTTGTAAAAAGCTCAATAGCCGATACATCGGTCCGTATCTGATCACGCGCCAGATCAAACCAGTCACCTACAGGTTAAAACTCCCCCGCCACAGTCGCATCACACCCTCGTTCCATGTCTCGGAGCTCAAACCCGTCATCCCTGGCCCTCTGGATTCCGACTCTCCGCCCATCGTTCCTCCAACCACCCTGGAGATTGACGGCGAACCGGCCTACACAGTAAGGAACATCCTGCAGTCACGGCGGAGAAAGGAGGGGCTGCAATACCTGGTAGACTGGGAGGGTTACGGCCCCGAGGAGCAATGCTGGGTATGGCTAGAGACATCCTGGACCCTTTAATGATTCGTCAGTTCCACCTTGATCATCCAACTCAGCCCGGACCTCGTGGACGTCCTCGGAGGCGTTCGGCTCCCGGAGGTAGCCCTTTGGGGGGGCTCTGTCATGCCTGCCTCTGACATAGACTCAAACACCCAGGAACGCTCAGGCACTAGGACTCCTTCCCCGGTGTTCTAATTGGTTGCAGCTGCAACCAATTTTCACCACACCCTCCTCACAGACTATGTATACACTCACTCTTACTCATGATCCCTGCGAAGCAATAGTTTGCCAGTCTTCCTTGTGACAAAAAATACAAAAAATAGAAATCTGGAAGAAAAATATGGAGGAAATCTTGTGTGGGAGACAGTGAGGATTGCCTGTTCTGCTACACTGCAAAAAGTAGCTATTTTTATACTATGAGTAGCTATCAATCATGTTATGTTTTATTTTGTGTTCCTAACAACCCTTTGGTTATGGCATGCCAAATAATTACTTATAGAAGTGATATTGTCTTTACGTTTTGCTGTCACACTCCCACATGAGCAGATGATAAACTGGTTCAGGGAGTGGTGTGGTGTGTAAGAGCAGGTGAGTTTGATTTCCCATGGGGCTCTCGGTGGCTGTGTCTCAGCGTAGTCACCAAACTGCAGAATCAGCTAACAACTGGGAACTTGGGACTGAAATGATGTCGTGTGCACACGGCTTTAGTCAGTGTGTGTATGCTGTAAAACAAAGCTGGTGCACTCTTGTCTGATTGTACAAACATGGGGCAAGAAACCGAGAGCAAACAAAAGAATGGAGGCTTCTAACATAATATCTTGGTTTGCATGTGACAATTTGCTTTCTGCACTGAAAACAGGTTCTGTACCGTTACGCCAAACTGTGCTGGAGTTACGCTGACCATGAACTAGAAGACTGAAAAAACTCTGAAAATACTTTTAAAAGCCTAAAGTCCGAAACCCCCTCACATCTAAAGACAATGTGTAATTAGTTTTGGAGTTTTTAGAGATGTTCCTGTGCCCACTTTGCTGCTTCCTGTTTGGTGCTGGAGTGAGCTCAGATCATCTACCGGTTATTGACAATGACCATGTCACTTTTTGCATGAGCCAAGACTAAACAACTAAGACTAAATTACTAAGTTAATTTTATAGAAAAGTCAAGATGAGAAAACGACTGACTTCAGACAGCTATCTTACACTAACTCTTTTATTCTGACACTAGAAATTTGTCTGCTACAGTGAAATGGCTTGAAAAGGCGTTGGGTGTAAGGCTGGCATTACTTTTGCTCAGCATTGTTTACAGGGAATATGAGCAGCAGCTACAGAATACAAGGAATAACTCAGATTTTGAATGTTATACCAAAATATATTTAAGCTACAATGATTTTTAAATTTAACAACCAATTCTTTTTATTAAATTTAACAACTATAATGCAAAATAAACAGCAATTATACAGCAGTTAGACAATGTGTTACACACTACTGTACCAGAATTGGGAGTGGGCATGGGATTACAAAATACTGAATAAATAAACATATTATTTTGATTAAAAGATCAGGTTTCTGTACTTACTGTTAAGCTTAGAGAGGTGTTAGCACTGTGTATGTGGTGCAGTGTGTATCCTGCACAGTTCTTTTCATCAATAAAACAAAAGTCCTTTGTTGATCGCTGTTTACTGGGTCACGTGATCATATAATCCACATCATGGTAGAAACCAGAAAAAAAATGTAACTGTAAATTTTATAGGAATTTACTGGTAACAGGGTTGCCAATAAATTTCTTTAAAAGAATTACAATAAATTACTGTCAATTTATTACCAGTAAAATACAGCTATGTCTTACTTAGTATAAAATAACACATAATCCAGCACTTTTGCTCATTTGACTGATGCCTTTTACAGAACAGAAGTCACAGTTGATGCAGGAAGCAACTGAGCTGAAGGTTAAGGGTTTCGCTTAAGGGCTCATCCATGGCTGTGTTGGGATTTGAACAAACAATCTTCTGACTTGTAACTCAAAACTTTAAACCCTGAGCCACAACAGCTAGCACAATAAAAAAAAAAGTTTTCCAACTCATTAAAAAAACAAAATACTAAACTTCCAATTATGCCTTAGCGTAAAAGTAGGGAAAGGCTTATTGCCAGAGAGACTTCAGACTATAACCAGTCTACCTAAGCCAACATCATCACTGGCCTTTATTTTATGAAACTGTTCAATCTGAGCCAAATGTACATCCCTTATTTTTCGGATCTCACTAGGCAACTATGTAAGGCTTTGAAGGAAGTTTTACACGAGGCCGCTGCCCTGGAGTGGAGTCCAGACATAGAAGAAGCCTTCTCATGTCTTATGTCTGTGCTGTCATTGTCCTCCAAGGCTCAAACACCCTGACATGGCCAAACCTTTCACCATGTGGACAACATATGCCAAAACACCTATAATGCAGTGTTAAGCCAAAAACAGGGGAACGGCTCATCAGGTGTCATCAGATATTACTTGTCATTAATTCCTGCATCTATGAAAGGGCAAATGAATGGCCTATTATTCCTTGACTGTGCAAAATGGGCTGAGAAGGGAGGTCAACACAATGGCATGAAAGTTCCGCAGTTGTCCTTTCTGCTGTCTGAGGCACGGTCATTCAATATGTGATTTGTTAAAAGGATATATTTCCTGCAGGATATATTGCAGGCTTTGTTGGCAAAAGTAGAATTTCTTTCTTTTCTTTTTTTTTCTTTAGTAAATTGAGCCAATTCCTGTAAATATTTTTTAAGTGCAGTCTAGTGATGCTTGTTAGTGATATTAGATGTAAGGGATAAAATATAAAAAGGTGAATTTAAATATTGAGCTGTTTTCTGAGCTTTTTAACGTTAATAAAACAAGGTACATATAACATGAATGTTTACACAATCGTCAAAATAGAACCCATTGTCTTTTTACTTTACTTTACTTTTCATATTTGTACTTTTCCATCCTTTTTTTATTTAGTTTCTTAAAGTACAATACAGTATTTGAAGGGCATTACAGTAATCCTGGTACTTAAAATAATTTTTAAATACAATTATGCAGTATTCTACTATATCTTTAAAATTTGACAGGAAGTTCAGTGTGCAATTGAGTTAGATTTTGACATAACTATACAACACTGCTGGTAACTTGGGGGTTTTCCAATAAAAGCATTTTAGCATCACTTTCACAGCCATGAACTATCCAACAACATTTAATGCTCATATAGAAATGTTCTTTTTATTTATTTTGTTCTTCATGAAAGCTATGTATAGAGCCGTACTAACCTGAAAACAACACAGAAATCAGTCAGATTATGTGGATACATTGTTAATTTTGTTTTTATTGTAATTTTATTTGTTTGTTTGTTTGTTTGTTTGTTGTCTTTGTACTTTTGTAATGAACTGACCAACAATCTAAACTAATTTACTGAGGAAAATTAACAGGAATTTCACATTTATTTAATAACCCTGATAAGAATCTCAGCCGCATACTGCTGACCACAGGTTTCCAGGTGCTTGGCCTTTAGGTTTTGATTCAGTACAGTGAATAAATACTGAATTAATTTTGTGGACTGACTTCTGTATTTTTCTTGATTTGTAAGTGTAAATGCACTAGTTAACCTGGTTCACTGCTGTTTGCTATTAATGCTACGTATCCAATGTGGTGTAATAAGTTGTATTACACAAGCTGCTTTTAGCTGTTTTGTTGTTGTTGCATTTTTGGGTTTTTTTTTTGGTTATTCTTTACTATATATATATATAAAAGCCATATACTTTTGTAATTGGTATTCACATACAGACTATACTGTATAGAGGCACCACCAATTACTTGAGCATTTTCATGGATCATGAGGGTGGGGTTGTTAGTGTCGTTGCTTTGGCAATGTACATACATTAATATTGAGGGCGGAGCACTGAAGGGAGGTGTGTATTTGTTTTGCTGTTGAGTTCAAATATCAAAGATTGCCAAATGTTGTAATTGTCGTTCTGAATGAGAACAAACACATTTTCCAATTTAGAACACAAACATATACAGTCATCAGGCCACCTAGTGTTTATTATAGGTAAGGTCAATTAAATCAAGGCATGAACATACATTTAGTAACAGAAGAATATTTTACAGTCAGCAGTATTAAATAATTTATTAAAACTGCATAATTTCAGTTCACTGACCAGAAAGAACAAGACACATGAAACTAGAGAACGCTGACAGAACACCAGTTAAAGATTTCAGACCCTTTGACTTTATACTATTATATTTGACACTTTATACTATTATATTTGACACTTTATACTATTATATTTGACACAGGGTTCAAATCACGAGACTGAGATGGTCAGTGCAGAACTTTGATCTGGAATGTTTGGTTTTAAATCATTTCTGATTGATTTTGTAGTTCAAATCCATGATGCTAACCTCCATCAGAGCCCCTGGACCACCGGCCACAAATCAGCCACAAAGCATCACTGATCCACCATCATGTTTTACAGAAAATATCAGGTGCATTTTCTTTATATGCAGTCCACTTTTAAAATCAAATATGCTAGTGGTTTTAATGGACAGAGAGCCTGACTTCAGTCCCATTTGAACACAGAATAAAATTATTATTATAGCTCAAATGAGAAGCAACAGTTTCTCTCAGTAGGAACTTTGTGGCTTTCAACAGTTAACTAGAGATGCATTTCCTCAAAAAAAAAAATGTGAGGTGTGATTGCAATGGTGTGAAAGAAGATGAGTGCGACTCATGATGGATAGATGTGTGTGCTGGGTGAGGTGGTCAGGGTTAGAAATGAAGTTTGATAGCTCTTTGAAATCTGATCATGCAGTAACACTTTGATTAGGAAACCCCATTTATTTTACTTTCAAAAATACATTGAAGTGAATGGGAGAAAATAGGATGGGTAAAAAGCAAGAAAAAGACAAGTGGGGGTCAGAGCTGATTTCATGTTTGTGTCAGGTGAGTTTTCCTGAGGTGTCATATGAAGTAAAGTTGTTCTGTAGTGATGCATGACTGAGTAGGATGACTTTGATTCTGAAAATCCATTCATTTCCATGGAAACAAATTAATCAATCTAGGGTTAGGGTTAGGCTAACTAATCTAGGGTTAGGGTTAGGCTAAATTAATTAATTATTTTTAATTATGTAAAATAGTTTTTTATTGTGTTTCAGATTGTGATTGATTAGAAGGTGATTAATTAATTGACTAACAGCAGCTCTGAAAGAAGTGCAGCTGCTAATCCCAGCTTTATATTTTTTCACTCTGTTATCATTTCTATAGAAACAGCTCAATTATTATACTGATTATAGCTGCTATAATGAGAACAGGAACAGTAACTCCTGCTCTGCATCACATCATCCTGTCATTCAGTGTAACAGCAACAAATGCAGATTTTTAGCACAAACTTAATTTTAAGTAATTCTTAACACTGCTAAAGCTATCAAGCTAGCAATGGCAGTTAAGGGTACAGCAGCATCTTTAAGCATTTCATAAAATGTATTTCTTTGAGCCTTCTTGTACATCTCATTAGGGTAGCAATTCCCTTCATTCATCTTCACCATCTCATCTATCTTCTGCATCAGATGATTGACCTGGGTAGGATCGGGGTCGTTGTTGTTAAATGCGTGATAGCGATATCCACAGGTGTTGAGGAGTCTGCTCAGATCAGGGCTCTCTACCAAAAACTTCTCCAGTGTCCTCTCTCCAAGCTGATCAGCATGAGTGAACAGAACGATGGTGTAGCGTGAGGCATCTTCTCCAAAGTTCTCCTGAATCCACTTCACTGCGTTCTTCTCCTCCTCTGTGAATATGCCCAGTTTGATCACCAGCAGGAACACATGAGGACCAGGAGCTGACATGGTCATACACTGAGCTATTTCTCTTCTCAGTTGATCTGGGGTCAGTAATGTATCAAGCAGGCCAGGTGTATCAACAACCCTGATGCGCCCAACTTCTTTCATTTCACATTTCTTTGTCACCGACGCAGGAGAAAATTTCACTTCAAAATATTTGTCACGAAGGATGGTGTTTCCAGTAGCACATTTCCCTGATCCAGTTTTCCCCAGGAGAACAATCCGGCGTTCCATTGCTAATGTAAAGATATAAAACAACAGAAACTAACTGGCTTTTGGTAATAACAATCATTTAGTTACACTCTTTGTATCTTGGCCATTTTATTCCATTATTGTGATATTCAGTGATGAGGTCACTCTGAAAGTACCATATTGTTATCCAAATTAAAGACAGAAAGTATTTTAAATTTTAAATTACAATTGATTTTTAGAAAATCATTAGAATTTCCTTAAAGTCAACATGCAATAATCATGGATACAAGTTAATCACATTTACTGTACACTAATTCTATGTTAAAATTATGTCAACCGCATTGCTTTCAATACTTAATACTCAAATAAGAGCAATGATTTAAGACATTTATAAAAGTTACGCATAATTTGCCCAGAAACCACAAGTTTGAATCTCAAATGAAACAGTGGCCATCTGTGCCTGAGAGACGAGAGAGCAAAATTAGCCATGCTGTCATATTGCATGTACTAAAGCCAGACTGTTCATTGTATGTCATTGTAACTATTCAAACTTCAAACTTTAATCAGATTTAATCACTTTCTAAACCATCTTTCGCTGGAGGGATCACTGAAGTCTGCCTGATCCCTGAATCTGACTCTAACACCCCCCAAATAAGTGACAGCTGTCTGTCATGTGACTTTTTACAAAGTAAAAAAAAATTGAAGTAAAATATGGAGGAAATCTTGGTTGGGAGACAGTGAGGATTGTCTGTTCTGCAGGGAAAAGTTACATTGCAAA
>JAQQZX010088925.1:0-11509 GCA_030068355.1 Notoglanidium maculatum | reverse complement strand
TCCTAATGAGCCAGTATCAGAATATATTTAATGATGGAGACTTCAAAGCACTTATGTAAGTCGCTATGGATAAGGGCATCTGCCAAATGCTGTAAATGTAAATGTAAATGCATGATTTGCTGGCTGACTGGCCCTGCACACATGTTCGCTGAGAGCCTTGCCGGCATGGAGCACCCATGCCTCAGGAACCCCACAGACTTCGGGGACATTCTCAAGGTGTTCTATGAGGCCAGAGGAGAAGCCTGGCAGAGGGAACAACCCCAAGAGATTATTTGGGGGGGCTGAGTGCACCGAGGAGGTGTCCCAATGACCTGACCTGGATAAATGCAGCAACAAGGGCACTCCTAAGCCCCTTCAAGTGGCCGAGTAAGAGACAACCACTCCCGAGCTCCCTCTAGCGGCCGAGAAAGCGGCAACCGCTCCTGAGCTCCCTCTAATGGCCAAGAAAGAGGCAACCACTCCTGAGCTCCCTCTAATGGCCGAGAAAGAGGCAACCGCTCCTGAGCTCCCTCAAGTAGCCGAAAGGGAGGCTACTGCTCCAGAACCCATGCCAAAGCCTAAGTCCAGGTCCAGGCAGAAATCCAAGTCTATGCCAGAGTCTAAGTCCAAGTCTACATCCAAGTCAGAGTCCAAGTCTACGGCAGAGTCTATGTCCAAGTCTACGTCCAAGTCAGAGTCCAAGTCTACGCCTGAGCCAAAGTCTGCACCAGTTCCTAGTACCGCTCCCGTTCCAGCCAAGGTCGCTCACGGGGAGCAAGTTCACTTCATGGCCACAGAGACTGTCCAGTTCATGGCCACAGAGACTGTAAAGGTTATGGAACCAATGCCTGTTCCCATGAAAGCCAAAGTTACAGAGCTCGTTCAAGCAAGAGCACAAGTCAGAGAACATATTCCAGTACCCGTCATTGTTCCAGTACTCATCAGAGACCCTGTTCCCATACAAGTCACAGTCCCAGTACACGTTCTAGAACCTGTTCCAGTGAGAGCTCAAATCACAGAGCTGGTTCTAATGCAAGCACAAGTCAGAGAGCCTGTTCTTCTCTCAGTTGCCGATTCTGTTCCAGCCAGAGCTCAAGTCACAGAGCGTGCTACAGCTACAGCGGACGTCACTGAGCGTGCTACAGCGGATGTCACTGAGCGTGCTACAGCTACAGCGGACATCATTGAGCATGCTACAGCTACAGTGGACATGACTGAGCATGCTACAGCTATAGCAGACGTCGCAGAGCCTGCTACAGCTTATAGCGGACGTCGCAGAGCCTGTCACGGCTCCAGTTCATCTCTCCGAGCCTGCCCAAGCCTCAGCACATCTCTCCGAGCCTGCTACACTCTCTTCGCATCTCTCCGAGCCTGCTAGACTCTCTTTGCATCTCTTCGAGCCTGCTAAAGCCTCAGCACTAGTTCCGGTCACAGCTCCAGTCACAGACGCTGCTCAAGTCACAGATGCAGCTCAAGCCACAGAGCCAGTTCCAGTCGCAGAGCCTGCTCCGGTTCCAGTCAAGTCTGAGTTCCTGCCTGAGTTCCTGCCTGAGCAAAGATTCCATGTGGGGGTTTCCGGTGATATGCCTGAGCCTACGGGCCCAGGACCCCCGTGGGAGAGCCGTGTTAGGCGCTCCAGGAGTAGTAGATTTGGGGTGGGGGGTTCTGTCTGGACCTGCTCCTCATGGCACATGCGAGTGCGCCCTATGGAATCGGCCACTCATATAGTGCTTTTGATTTGTCCGTCGTGCACTGCGCTGAGGCGCGCACTTTCGCATTGCGGGGAGAGCAACAGAGGACTACAGCTCCCACACACACACTCCCAGCATGATCACATGACCAGTAATTGTACACTGGTGTTTCCAATCCATAGACAATCAGCTCGTGTTTTAAAAGGACTCTCATTTGCGCTTCGTTTTTCGCGAAGCATTAGCTACACCACGACGTTTACTATTGTCAAGCCTTTGATCTCTCGTATTAGTGTTTTCTGTGTACCGGACTCTGATAATGTTTTTGTTCATTCTTTGTTTGATTAGCCTTTGATATCCTGTTTGCTGTTCGCTTGACCCTATGGCCTGTCCCTGAAAGAGTACTTTGCCTGCTGATTTTGTACCACTGCCTGTGTGTAAATAGTGTAAAGAATAAAGTCGCAATAAGTTTCACTAAGCAGTCTCCTGTCCTGCACATGTGTTCTGACCAACCCCGCCCTTGTGACACACTACCACAATGGACACCTAAGTTATTGTCATTGGCATGTTAACAATATCATTCTGCTGGTCTGGTGCAGTGGTCTTCTGCCATTGACTGGATGCCTTTCAATTCTACAAGAATACAGAAAAAGAGATATGGCTTCAACAAAGTTTTCTCTATAATGAGATAATACAAGGGCACACATAAGTAGGTTATATTAGATATATTACATAGACAAAACAAAACAGAACACTGTAGTGCAGTAAGTGAAGTACTCGAGTTCTTCTCTGAATGTACTGAATATGGATGGAACTGAGAAGAAGCTAAAATTTGGCAATGAACCAGTACATCAGTACTGTTGTTCTGATGTATTTTGTAATTTGATGTCATTGTCCTCCTCCTCTTCTTCTTCTTACCCCTTGATCTGCTCTCTCTCCCTCTCCCTCTCCCTCCTTCTAGGTGTGATTCCTATTGCTTTCTATAAGACATCATGAGGTTAAGGGAAATACAAAGACAATTAATAGAAGACAACACTTTTCCAAGAAATTTAAAGTGTGAGCCTGAGCACCCTTCACAGTTCCCCAGTGAAACAGAATGTGTATGAAATAGCTTTATCGAGTTCCACTCTAATGCAACAATGATAGAGTGAAATCTCTGCAGTTTCAATATGTGCATGTAGGATTTCTCATTCAAGAATAGATATAACAGTTTTTTATGATTGCTTACACAATAAAATAAAAAATAACACACAGTTAGTGAAACCTGACACTCAAGGATCAAAACAGCTCAGATCTGCACACCTATAAGCACATTCTCAGCCTCACACTTTTGCAGAACACTACACACCATGTTTTTCAAAACACCAAACACACTTCTGCACATTAGATATTTCCAGGCACTGTCTTTCAAAATACCACATCTATGAACCAACTATCAACCAACTAATAAGCTGCCAGTTGTACAGCCATTTAGCCACTTAATTGTAAACTCAGTGATTGGGCGTAGGCTCTATAAAAATGCAACAGAAGACAGGTTACTTGTCATCAACTGAAAAGGAAGACAACATTGCAGGATGAAGTAAAGGGAAAGTGAGCATGAGAGGTGGAAGGTAGAAGGTAGGTCTGAGGAGGAAGAGGGGTATGGAAAGAAAGAGGTAGAGGCAGACCTGGAGGAGAACATGGGCAAAGAAGACGAGGACCAAATATATCAGATGAGATTCGACCATGTTATGAACCATGGATTGACACTGAAAAAAGACTGAACAGAGAGTTCAGCCCAATCTCAGCAGATATACTCTTGATATACAGTAATTCTAAAATCTGTACAAGAGCAAAGGTGATAAACAACTTTTCTCCAACATCTGCAGTAAAATCAGTACAATGTAGCCTACTATATATACTTAAAAAAGTATCATCAGTAAACATCAGTACTTTTTGGTACCTATTCACTGTATTCCATGTTTAAAACAATGCCTTATATGCTTATATCCTGAAACCTAAATATTTTCCTCACTGTGCAGTACTGGTCTTGTGTCTTGTGCTTGGTTAAAAATCAAAGCCAGACTATATCATTAGAAAAGTAGAAATGTTGGAATGTTTGATTGAGCACAGCAGTGTTTAATTTTGCAAATGAGCTGAGGTGTTCTGCTACTTGTGTGTGTGATTTTGTGAATTGTTTGTAGTGTTTTGACAAAATGATCCCTATTTACAAAATTTTGATGATGAAATCCCTATTTACAAAATTGTGATTAAGCAATCATAAAAAAAACCTGTATATACTCTAATTTTCTATATACAGTCACAGCACTATTTTTTTTAATGTTTTTGCAGACATAATAATCCACAATTGCATTTCTTATTTCAGAGTGTGTTTGAGCTGGAGTTGATGGAGATACTGCAGGAATTTATATATACTGATTTACCTTTTTTTTGTTGTTGTTGTTGTTTGTTTTTGTTTGTTTAGTTTTTTATAATCTTATTTTTTTTGGGGGGGGAGTGAAATGTTCATTGCACTGCATTTTATCTACATTCCCAGTTTAATTATTGTCCTGTTTATCAATTCATTCAAATAAGGTTTGTAAATCATAACATCAGAACATCTTCATTTTGGCTATTTTGACTTTATTTTGTCAAGAAGGCAAAAGTAGTGTCTCATTTTATATATATATATATATATATATATATATATATATATATATATATTGTGATTTTGAGCAAAGTGCACATCGTTTTGAGTCAGTTGTTGGATTTTGACACAGATGCATTTTGGAGAACAGAGTTGAGTTTTGTATTTTGGGTCTTGAAAAAAAGTTGATATGCTTACAGAAAATTTCTTTTTTCAATGGAAAAAAAAATAATAGAGTAACATTGTGTTTGTGTATTGGTGGTATTCTATTGATTTTGACATTGAAAAGGCATTTCCTTGAGGGTTAAAAACCAAAATCGGAATCTACAGGTGAGACTGCTTAAATGAAACAAAATGAGCAAACAAATTTAACTAATGATTTAAACAAATTATAATTGTGGCATTAAAGAGTCTTAAATTATTTCTAAAAAAAGTGTGTAGCTGTACAGTTTTTAAAAGTTATACAGATACAGATAAATACGTTTACATTTACATGTACATTGTTTTCCTCTAGCCAGTGTGATTAAGGCCTCTCTTATAACTCATATCTTGCTTTGAGGCTGTCTCTCTTGCTTGTTTCAATGCATCTCTGGGCCACTTGAAACCAGATGGAAAACATTAAATAAGGTAAGGCAGGGAATAAATCATTGGCCACAGGCCTTACATTAACCAAGAGCAGATTGATCGAACCGCCTTGCTGCCTAGATGTGCAGTAGCTTATTTAGTTCAGAAGTAATCAGTGGTCATTAGTTACAATAACAAAACCCTTGATAATTTGAGGCAGTAGCTGAGATTGCAAGAGATTTAAAATGATTTCTTGAAGAAATAAAAGGAATAAGAATATGATTTTTTTATTGAGTGTGACAATTTTTAGGCATTCATCTTGTCAGAACTGGGGAGTCAACAAGCAACAGCAAAGGGCACAGTCAAAGGGCACATGAAATTAAACCTAATTGCAAAGCATAACAGTTTTCGTGCAAACTTTGTGAGTACTGAGACTTGTATTTGTGGATAGCCTTTCTGTGTTTTGACTGTGACCTTGCCTTGCCTAGAGTTTTACCTTTCCTCTTGCCCTTTTGATTTTCGACATTGACTGGTATCAGGTCTGATTTTTTAAATGTGTGTTTGGATCTGTCTTTTGCTGATCCTTTTGATTCAATTCAATTCAATTTTATTTGTATAGTGATTTTAACAACAGACATTTTCACAAAGCAGCTTCACAGAAGTATATAAATTCTGAATATAAACTAACGAATCTATACATTTACCTATACATATATCTCTAATGAGCAAGCCTGTGGTGACAGCGATGGCAGCAAGTAAAAACTCCCTGAGATGGCAAAAGTAAGAAACCTTGACAGGAACAAGGCTCAAAAGGGAACCCATCCTCATTTGGGTCACACTGTATAGTGCAATTACAACTAACACCCTTTAATGCTATGGTCAAATTTAGAGTGCAAGAATGTTCATGGTGATTTGAGTCCTATGCCATTGTAGCAGAACCACTCATGTCAACAAAATTCCAATGGCATCTTCCCAGTTCTAGGTGAATGTTGAGGCACTTTATATGGTGCCATATTTAACAGGAGAAAGTGGTTTCCAAGTGATGACTCCAACCAGGAGTAGGACACCGGGATGGGTCAGGCAGGTCCGGAAAGCAGAAGGGGTCAGGATCACTGGAGTCTCAGGAGTAGCATGTGCAGCTCAGCAGACAGACAGGGAGAGAGAAGAGAAAAGGCAGATTGTTAAGTATGGTCATTGTCACCTAACAGTAAGGATCAGAGTATATCGTGTGCTGAGTGCAAGCAGGTACTCCGGCAAGACTAACTAACTAAACTAACTAAAAGGGAGAGCCAGAAGGTAACACAGACATGTGGGCCCCCTGGGACATAAGGTGGCCAGCCACTCTACAGTCAACAAACCTGAGTGAACATGTGAGAGTGGGGGGCGACAGCATCCAAAGATCCCCATTTACCAAAACATTCTATGCCTGAAAACCCTCCAGATCTGCTCCTTTACCTAGTAGAAGGCTATTAATAAATGGCTTGGCTAAACAAATGCATTTTCAGCCTAGATTTAAATACTGAGACTGTGTCTGAGAACTGAACACTAAGTGGCAAGGTGTTCCATAACTGAGGGGCTTTGTAAGAGAAAGATTTGCCTCCTGTTGTAGCCTTAACTATTTGAGGTATATACAAATAGGTGTACCTTTTGATCTAAGTAGGCGTAGGGGGGTCATTAAGTTCACTACACAGTGGCAGCATCCCTGATCTCCTTCCTCAGGGGAAAACATTGAATGCTTTTGTAAATCTGAAACACTGTTTTACTACCACTTCCATTTTGCACCACCCAGATATAGATGTTGTGCAATTTGCAGTGGAGGTATATGTGGTATTGGTGCCATTTTCTCCCAACTGCTTGTGCCTTCTTCTCAAGAAAGCTCGCACCTCAGAAAGAAACTATGAGGTGGGGAATCATGAGTTTCTAGTGATCAAGATAACATTGAGAAAGTGAAGGTTCCTTATAATTATCGTAGCAGACCACAAGAACCTGAAGCAAGGTTCAACCCATGCCAAGTGAGATGGGCCTTGTTCTTCACCCATTATAATTTTGTACTTATTTACCAATGATATAAATTAAATACATTATTATTTATTTTATATGACTCGTTTGTCTGTCTCTGTAATCTATCATCTCATTTATTTACAGCAAAAACCTGAGATCAGGTCCATTTACATTCAAATGTCCATTATGAGCAGCAAAACCATCCTGCCTGTAGTATCATTTTGAAAGGTACAATGATCTTTGGTCATCTATCAGTTATTCTCTTCCTCCCCCAGCTGGGAGAAGTATACACATTGTCTTTCCTTAAGATCAAACTCTTCTTAGCGTAGTCTCAGTGTCTTTACATCTTCCATTTTACATCTCCTAGAAATCTAGCTCCCCCATAGGTTGGTTCCCCCCTCCCACCATGTATCTAGAACACACCCCAGACACAGCCAGTCAAGGTGTCCTATTGCTCCAGACACACCCCTTAAGGTGTTTCACTACATCCCTGTATCCTCCTATGGCTGATTAGTATTTAAACTTGAACCCCTGTATTGTTAAAAAAAGTCATCTTGCTTCTATGATGGATGTTTTAGTGACTTGCTGCAGGAGCACCCTGGAACTGCAAAACCCCTGACTTGCCTCTCTGGTCCCTCTTCAAGTTTTTACTGTTTGCAACAGATTCCATCACCATCCTGGATCCAACTAACAGGGCTAAACCACCATGTTATCCATTGTCAATAGCTTTTCCAAAGCCTACCACCTCATTTGTCCTGACCAAGCTCTGCACATATTGTACATTGAATCTGCAGAAATCCTGTTACAAGAAGTCTTCCTAATATATGGATTTCCAGAGGACATTGTGTCATTGTGTGCCTGTGGTGTCCAATTCACCTCCCAGGTATGGCAAGCATTTTGTAAAAGATTAAATATTAACACCAGTCTCTGCTCAGGGTACTACTTACAATCTAACAGATAGGGCTGAACCAAGTTCATACAAGCATATTGCCATAATTGTCAGCAGGAGTTGAGTAAATACCTCTCCTAGGCTGAGTATGTACAGAATTTCTCCATCCACTCATCAATGGGCCAACCATTCAGTGTATGCTGGGATACCAACCCCCACTGTTCCTGCTGTATGGAGAACCAGCTCATGTTCTTGCTGTAGATGAATGGATGAGGTGCAGTGAGCGCACCTGGAAGGCCACTCATATCTGTCTAGAGAGAACCATTTAGGCTTGTAGTTGAACTTTTCCATGTTTTTGTTCTCAGACTTTGTTTCGGTTTCATTCTGGTGCACTATCAATAAAACTCACCTGCACTTGCACCCAGCCTCCTTGCCCTGCTTACGTGACAACAGGCAGAAAAAAATCCAAAATGTATTCCAAAAGGCAGTGTTCAGAAACAGGGCAAACAGGTATGTCAAAGGCAATGGCAGTAATCAGAGTCAAAGTAGCAAGCAGAGTCAAAACCAGGGTAGCTTGCACAATAAACAAAAGGCTTGGTATGATCTGGCAACTAGTAACACAGAGTGATACTTTGCAAATGAGAAGTGGTAGTGATAGTCCCTGAGTGCTGTAACTGAAACTCAGAACTGGTGCAACAAGATTAATAATCAGGAAAGTGTGAGCAGAAGAGTTAGTATGAATGCTGGGATTCTGAGTCCAGGGTGCCCATGTTTTTAGACCTATGAGGGTTCTGTGGGAGTACTGGTACATTCTGTGAGGTGGTAGGCCCTGGCTTTGGCTTTACTGAAGACCTCCACTAGCTCACGGCATTCTTCTGGAATGGTGATGACACTTTGCATCTTGGGGCTCTTGATAGTGTTGGATGCAACCAGGTTGCATGGTAACTGTAGGCATTGGTATATGAAGTATTCTAACCACTTGGTGATCTCCTTGCCATGCCAGGATATCTTAGGCTTATGTTGCATCCACAGAAATACTATTATGGTAGGTTGACCGGTAGTGATGATGACTAGGAATGATATGCGCTCATGGTATAGTGTGCGTACTTGGAGTCAATGAGGCTTGGTGGAGAGCATGATGGTGCCCTTGTTGATGGGGCTCCTATTGATGGTCTTGATTCATGGTTTGTGAAAAAGAGGTTGTGTAGGTAACTTGAGACATAGTATGGTGTTGTGGTCAATTAAATTTCCAGTGGCTCTGGAGTCAATCAGAGTGGACAAGACATTCACTGAGAGCTTTATCTGGACAATAAGTGCAAAATGTTGGTGAGACATAAGCTTAGAGGGACTCACTGCAGTGTTCTTGGTAGAGTGAAGGTTGTGAACTTGATCTCTTATGTTGAGTGGGACAGAGATGGACAGTGTGACTGGGCTCTTTGAAGTAGAAACAGTATTGCTCCCATTGTTTATATTTATTCAGCTTTGTGTGGGATTCAGCTTGGTGTGCAAAAGCCTGGGCTCAGGCTTGGGATGCATTGTGCTGGTCTCTTTCTCAGGTCATCGAGGTGGATTGGGAGATCAATAACAGAGTCCATGAAGAATTGGTCATCATGCCAGGTCATTTCTGTAAAAACCTCTGCATTGAGAGCACTGAAATATATACTTACATACATATATACATATATATATATAGATATACAGATGAAGTGAATAACCTTGATTATCTCTTTGCATTGGTACCTGTCAAGAAGTATATTATGCAGCAACTGAGCAGACAGTTATTGAAAGTTGATGTGTTGCAAGCAGAAAAAATGGGCTAGCTAAGCATCTGGGCTGTATTTCCTATACAATGATGAAGGCTGCTGTTGAATTAACATGGTATGATATATTGGTAAACTAACCAACATCTGGAGTACAACTGATTCCCAAAACTATCACACCTTGTTCACATCACAGTAGTGTGACTCATGTTGGTTTGCACCAGCATAGTTCATACTGCAATGTATTTGAAAACTTAGTATCTGACTACATATACATATAACTGTTGTGTAAACACCACTTTCTGTTCTGTTGGTGTTGTTCATATCAAGCAGACCAATATAGTAAAATAATTTTATAAATATGAACCTCTGTTACTTCTCATCACTCTTTTTGAAGGGCTTCTACTCTTTCCTTTTCTTTTTGAAAAGCAGAAGCATCTCAGTTAGCTTTGCTTCCATGCCTGGCCATGAGCAATCTTCTCCCTCTTTCTCTCCCTTTTCCTGTATCTCTAACCTTGAAACCTTAATAAGTGGTATATCCAATATATGACTCTTCAAATGGAGAAAAAAAACAAACGTATCTGGCTAACATTTGCAATAAAGCAATACCACAGTACAGAACAAAAATATTCACTAGCAAAAAAATGGTACCACAACGCAAAACACACCATGCCATTTTACATGGAAGATATGAAATATAGTTTTACAGCCTAAACAGCTAAAGAGAATTTCTAAATATCTATTTCAAGTAACCTCATCAATTTTCTGGCTACCTGATGCGGTGATAGATGATGACATCATTTTGGAAGCACTCGGATTGTAATCTGCAGGAAATTGTTGGCCAAATTGATATACCTTGTAATACGCACCTGGTGAAGGAGGGGGGCATTCAGTTGTTTGCAAATCTGCAAACACACCACTAGGTAGCAGAAATCCTACATAGTGTAGGTTTACGTATTAATGAAAATATTTCAATGTGCACTTTTTACATTGAAATTTAACCTTTAAAAAAATAGAAACAGTTGTATATTAAAAACTAAAAATGATTAGTAAATAAAGCATAATTTTTAAATATTAATTTGCATTCAGAATGTAGGTAGAAAATAGGGAGGAAATCTATGTAGGCTTTACCTAATATATTTTATTAAAAATGTTTGCAAAGAATAATTTCTCACTTACACAGACATGGGTTTGTATCCCAAGTGATGAGGCATTCTTATCATCTTTTTTGCAACAAAAGCTCTTAGTGATTAACATTTAATGTTTTAAAAATTTCGATGTTGTCTGTTATTTCTTTTGATATATGCTTGTAATGAAGACTAACTTGAGAACACACTATCTTCTTCATAGACCTAGAAAAACTCTGAAAAAAATTAAAACATTGGATAGTTGGGTGCATGTACATCATTTTCTTGGGAAAGAGATGGTACTAGGAAGCACTATGGAAAGAAAGAAAGCTGGTGGAGACAGTGTGATGCTTTGAATAATGTTCTGATTGGAAAACTTGGGTCCTGGATTCATGTGGATGTTAGACATTAGAAATATAGACATTAGACATGTACCACCTACGTAACTATTGTTGCAGACCAAATACACTCCTTCATGGCAATGGTATTTGCTAATGGCAGTGGCATCTTTCAGCAACCTGCCACACTGCAAAAATTCTCAATGTAATTGAGCATCTGTAGGATATGCTGGACAAACAAGTCTGATCCATGGAGGCCCCATCTCCATTTCAATCTACAGGACTTAAAGGATCTGCTGCTAACATCTTGGTGCCAGATACCACAACATACCTTTTGAGGTCTTGTTATGTCCATGTCAGTGTCTCATTGGGTCAGAACTGTTGTCACAGAAGTGATCATAGTATGCTTTTGCGCCATTTTAATTAATTACTTTGTGCATTTTATGAATATGGTGGCACAGTGGTGCAGTGGTTACCACTGTTGCCTCACAGCAAGAAGGTCCTGGGTTCGATCCCCGGGTCACCCAGGGTGCCTTT
>JAQQZX010088858.1:0-11511 GCA_030068355.1 Notoglanidium maculatum | reverse complement strand
TGGGTGACCCGGGGATCGAACCCAGGACCTTCTTGCTGTGAGGCGACAGTGCTAACCACCGCACCACCGTGCCGCATACTAGTTCACATATTAGGCAAAATAAAAAGTAACTACAGATATTTAAGTACCTAGTTGCTTAACTACAGTAACAATGTCAATAATAAAATTGGGAATGTGTATTGTTAGGCAGTTGTCACTAAGTTTAGCCAATCATCCTTGTTCTAAATTAATATATTTCTGCTGTGCTGTGTTTGACAGGCTCACTGGTGGGCGATCCTGCTGGGCATCCTGGGAGTCTCGGCAGTAATGGCTGGTACGGTCTGTCTGTTTGGACACACAATTGAGAGTGTTGACGAAGAAGAGACAACACGTTAACTGAGCTGGAAATATGTCAGTAGGACAGTACAAATGGTAATACAGACACACGGAGTTTCTCTCCACTGTGCTCATGCTCATTACAAGCACTGATTTTTAATCTTCATAACTATATATTGACTAAATTTAGCTTATGTATGCAACATTTTATTTCTGTTTCTACATCCCTCTAATTTTTGTGTGTGTGTTAAAAGTAAGCTAACAATTTTTTCAGTAAGCAAACTCAAGATGAACTCTTATGAATTCTGTGGCACAAACACTGGAGATTCCTTCCATAAACATTAAATAAACATCCATCACAGAAAACTTCACCATATCAATGATTACACACATTTTTTTAGTTCATTTATGTGAAGCACGTAGCTTTCTAACAATGTATGTTTTTTTCTACAGAAACAATAACATATTCGAAAGAGTGCAATTATTTTAACTTGTGAATTGCAGCTGCACTATTGTCAGAGCTGCTGTTATAGAAAATGAACATATGCTGACCAATCAGAATCCAGAATTCAAACTATCATTAAAAAGTATCAGTACTCTCATTGTAAAACTCAATGTTGAAAGCATTAAGCTGAAGCAGTACAGTCACCTTTTCTGGCTAACTTTAATTTTAAGTTTAATTTTAGTTAAATTTTTCATTCCTTCCATTGTTTGTCATTGTACTGATTTAAAAAAAAAAAGATTTTGATTTAAAAAAAATTTTTTTTTGAGATATTGACCCCAAACCAACCTCAACTCGTCCGTCCTTTGCCATAATAGTGTGCTTGCATATTGTTTTTAGAAAGACACACTCGTTCTCTTGTTTTCCTGTAATTTTTTTCCCCATTGAAATGAATGGAAGTTTCCTGCTTCATCAGAGAGCCATCATCCCTAATATGACACCTCAGGACAACTCACCCAACAAACATATGACCCACCTCTTTTTCTTCCTTTTCGTCCATCCATTTTTCTCCCATTGGCAGCAATGCATTTTTTGCCCCATTGAAATGAATGTTTCATTGTCATTGAAAATGAGTTTTAGAATCAAAGTCTTCCTGCTCGGTCACGCCTCATCAAAGGGCCACCAACCTCCGACCAACTGAACCCATACACACATCCATCATGAGCTGAACTCCTCTTTTTTGCACTGCAGAGGAAATCTTCACACGCATTTTCTTGCGGAAATGCACCTCTAGATGTTCTTGTTTCATTTGATATACATGGAAATATTTTTTATTTCTTTGTTTATTGCTATTCACTTTCATATTACAAAAAGATCTTTTATTAGACACATTTTTTAAAAAGAATGTTAAAAACATTTTTACATTTTGTCAGAATATTTTGACACTTAAATATCTAAAACGCATATTTGGAAATGAAAACGTAAAATTAATATTTCAGTGATAAGTATTACAGTAATTTATTGTCACCAGTGTTCTAGTACTGTAAAAATTTAGTTGCACTCTATTTAGAAATGCAGTACAATGTGCTAAACACAAATTACACATTACTGTAAATAATGATTGCAATTTATTACTATAAGGTCAGCTTTAGAAAGAATCAGGGTGAGTGGTGTAGACAGAGTGAAAAGGCTCTGATGTGAAATATCAGATGTGAATATTCCTGATTTAACTTATTAAATTGAGATAAGGTAAACTCTTGAGATTATATTGTGTATAAAAGCCGTGTTTGCCTAGGTTGAGTGTGTTCTGTGTTCAGCAGCCTGTGCCCTTCTGAGGTTATCACAGAAAAATACAGAGTACAGTTATATAAACAACTCAGCAGTTAAAAGATGGAGCAGTGTTCAGAGCTGACTCATCTGTGAATTCTGCATTAACACAAATGACATTTTTATTAAGCAAATGACCATTTTTATTCCAGATATTTGCAGATATTCCCTTTGCTCATGCTTCAGAAATTGATTTGTAGTTGTTCTGATTTTTTAAAGTTTTTATACATTACAATGAGAGTTCCATAAGACAGTGTTTTGTAAATAGTCTTTTTCAAATTGAGGATGACTGATTCAATAATTTTAATATCAGTCATTAAAAAGGTGAGATTTATTGACTGAATTTTTTTTTAACATATTCACATATGTACAATGTTTTATTTTATATGTTATATTACTTATAACATTATATTCAAACACATGGAAAAGAACATTTTCCATTGTCTAAAAGTGGAAAAACGTCATACATTCAACACACAGCTGAGATCCTCTGGATTAGGAGATCTCTGTGCTATCATTTGCCAGTTATATATTTTTAAAATAGGATCAGATTATTTAAGTGATTACATTTTTGATACTGTAAAAAAAATACCTTAGTGGGCTGTTCAATATTAAAAGAATATTCCAAAATACTTTAATACATTCAGTGCCTTCAAGTAAAGACAAGACAAAAAATGAAAACAAGAAAGACATCTGGGAATTGTTTTGGGTTCTAGCGTCATCTGGAAATATCCAGTACCAAATATACAGTAATATAAGTACCAAAAATATATTAGTGAGTCAGAAGACTTTTCATAAACCCACTGATGGAGTCTACACCCTTAATCTAATTTGGGGTTACTTTCTATGCCGAAAATGATCCCATGGGACTTTAAACCTGTACATTTTACGTTTTTGCTTTAAAAAAGTAAACAAAGGTATTTAAGTGCAATAAGGGAAGCCTATTCTGTAAATAGGATATAAAAACATTATAATAAGGCATAATGTACCAACAGATTACAGCTTTATACTACTCTCAAACCTTTCAATATGTAAAAAAATCTGATGCAAAATGTACAGTTATTTGTAAAATTCAGAGGTGCTGCTCCCCCAGATTTACTGCATTTCCCTAATCTATTCTAATCTAATTTAACCTAATAAACAATTGAATATATAATCTAACCAAATATCCAATCTAATCTCTCAATATCTAATTAAATCCAATATCATATTGAATCTAACCTGATATCTAATGTGATATTAATGTAATACATAACCTATTCTAATATCTAATCAAAGGTAACTATAACTGCATCTATCCCAATTATAACAAATTAGATTTTACATATAATATAAGTTAACATATTATCTAATATCTAATCTAACATAACCTAATATCTAATCTGATATCTAACAGAAACAAATGTCTAATCTATTATACAATCAAATCTATCCCAGTCTCAAATCTAATATTAAATCTAGTCTTTAATATAATTTAACCTAATATCTAATCTAACCAAAGATAATATCATAGATAGATAGATTAAATATCATTTAATCTAATATAATACCTAACTTAATCTAATATCCAACCTAAGACATCTATAATTATCCTAACTGAATCCAGTGTTCAGTTCAGTCATCTGATGTCTTGGTCTGAGTGCTATGTTCAGGAGCAGGCCACAGCAGTGGTTTTTAATATGCTAACATCCAGTCTATGGCCTCTAGTAAATCTCCAGCACAGAAACTGGTACCATTTTGTTATGATTCAAACAACCATGAGTTTGAAGTGATTGAAAAAAAACCCCACCACATGTACAGAACAGTGCAAATACAAATGCAAATACAGGAGTAAATAAATAAGATCAGAATAAATAATTCAAGTGCATTGTCCATGTGGGTTACATCTTCTCTTCTCATTGGCTTTTATAATTGCGTCTGCAGAGTTTGAAAACATTATCTAAAGATTTGCATCAGTTATTTGAATGATTGAATCATCTGCTACAGGTTGTGTACTGTATGAATTACTGGAGGTAATCTTACCTCATAGTTGAGCTCCTCCATGTGCATTTAACAAAAATCACCTCATGAAGCAGATTTGTATTTTGTGGATCCTTTGAACAAAATACCATCCTGATGGGAAAAAAAAGAAACTAAGTTTTAGCTTTTTTAAGATTCAGCAAAAATCACTTCACAAACTTACTAGGACAGAGCAGAGCATGAACTAGAAAATGACTGAAGCCAGCACTTAGCTCTTAATTCTTCTTAAAGGCAAAATGACAATGGAAGCAAAACAGAGTAGTCAATAGCATCAACATGTCTCTCAGATGTATCAGACAATTACAAAAAAATATTTTGTATTGCTAAAATAGTGTATTGCACTTAGCATTAACCACTAATTGAATTCCCACAGGTAGCAGACGCAGTACTGTTTATCATAGCCATAATTCAGTATATTGTGAACACCAGGAATGGTGATATGAGCAAGCATACTTTTTTTGCATGTCCCCGATCCAAATGCTAATTTTTCGAACTTGAAGTACAGGGGAATCTCCACTCAACCTCCTAATGTTGAGCAGTGAGGAAGAGTCCTCCACCTTTAACTTAAGCATCAGCAGTTCACCAATATCTTCCTCTGTAACCAAGAGGAAGGAATGGGTCTTGTTGGTTCCAATTTTTCCTTTTCTGTTTAAGAAACAGGTAACTGAGTGTTTGCTAACATACAATTATGTCTCATTAGCATGTCTGTATGAAAATTATTCAGTGGACAATTGTAGAGACTTACACATTAAGATGGAGATTTTCCGCATGGCCATAAAGGGACGCAGCTAACATGTAATCTGTCACAGACTGATTTGTCTGTGTTGTGAAGTGCATCTTCAGCTAATAATGATGAACTATGCAGGGAAACATAACCATGACCACCACAGTTCATGAAACTGGTTCTTTCTAAGAAAGGCTTAGCTTCATTTGTTAAAAAAAAGAGGATTTAAAAAAAAAAAGGATTCTGCAAGGGTTCTACTGGAACCCTTTCCTAGACAGTAGCTCAATAGTTTACTTGAAGTTAACTAGTTTATTATTTGGATTCCGTTTTTAATTACAAAATGTTATAGTTTAGCCAGCTAGTTGTCCTTTGACGGTGCTATTTCCCACTTGCAAAGTCGTAATACTTAAAAGAAGGTACTTGTATTCAAGTCCAATTCTAACATTAGCTTGTTAGCTTGCATCTATTTCCTGCTCACATGAAAATCTACATAATGCACCTAGAGGTTATAGATGTAAACATATGTCTATATCATACTTAGTGATTAAAACATAGGTTGCGTTCATAAAAATAAAGAATTATGAACATCAACAACTTAAACATGGTCAAGAGCTTGTATTTACAATAATTCCAATAGCCAATGAAGGTTAATGTTGTGAGATAACAAACTTGGCTAGCTAGATATATTTGGATCGCTGCTTCTAGAGAAGTAGCACTAATATTAGTGTTAAGATGTCAGCTAACTAGACAGTTGGCTAATGTTAGGGCAATGCTTACCAATGCTTAACAGCTTAAATACCATTGTGTGTTTTATGCTATGTTTGAGTATAAGGGTTTATGCAAATTTCTGATTAGTTGAAATTTTTTTTATTTATGCTCCACCCTTACTGAAACCCAGGGACACCTTTTTTTTTTAGCTTTTACAGAGCTCTGTGCATGGATTGGCTTAAATTTGGCAAATAAATTAAAAAAAATTAATTTTAAGCTAAGGTATCTTATGTACTGACCTCTAAATGGCATGGAGGCTCGGGTCATGGTGAACATTTTCACACTGCAGGGTTTGCGAACACTCCTGGCATTGTAGCCCACCATATTGCAGCGGTTCTTATGGCACCTGAGACATACTCCGCGCTCAAACATGGAGCTGCTCCCACAGCTGTAGGCTTTACTGGCCTCTGCTCCATTCAAGAGTGAGTCAATAAACAGGTGGACTGATCTCTCTTGCTCACACTTGATGACATTCATTGCTAGAGAGAAATGGGATAAAGTATAGACTGAGAATCCACACAAAATTTCACAAATAATCATACGGCAGTAGAGAGTCATTGAGGCAGGAGTGCACTCCATAGGTACAGAAGCCACTCCCCCTTTAATGGGACTAACATGTATAGAGGCCACACCTCCTTTACTGAGACTGACAGACACAGAGGTCATGTCTCTTTCACTGGACTGACAAACACAGAAGCCACGCCTCCTTCACTGAGATGGATAAGACCAGAGGCCACACCTCTTTTTCAAAATCCATCCATCCATCCATCCATCATCATCCATAAGGGTCATGGGGAAGCTGGAGCCAATCCTAGACTTCAGGTGAGAGGCAGGGTACACCCTGGGCAAGCTGTTAATCTATCACAGACATGAAAAACCTTTCACACTCACATTCACACCTATGGGCAATTTAGAGTAGCAGGCTGACGTTATCTGCAGGTCTTTGGGCTGTGGGATGAAACTGGAGTGCCTGGAGAAAACCTGCGCAGGCACGGGGAGAACATGCAAAATCCACACAGAAAAACCCCAGTCAGTTGACAGGTTCAAACCCAGAACTCTTTTTCAACATCACAATTACAATTCTTACCAAGCAACCCATAATGCGCAATGTTCTCTAGGGCACCTCGCAAGTTGCAGCCAGGTTGGAAGCTTCCTCCATTGGGGTATATGTCCACATGGCCAATCGGCTGTTCAATACCAATGCTGAGGCCCAGGGTCCCCCCTGAGAAGGTGTGAAGAATGTCCACAAAATGTGCATCATCAGGAGAGAGCCGTCGGTGAACGTGGACTCCTTCAAAATTCGGTCTTGCTGGATCAAGACCTGCAAAATCCAAACATCATCTTCTGTATTGAATATAAAGTTGCTGGTTTGGCATCGTAACTGATACAATTCCAATGTTGTTCCTTGTTTTTAGAGTTGAGATAAACATATACCTGTTATTCTTCCAACTTTTTTAGTGGCATAGCTGCCTCCGATTCCAGCAACATGGGCACCGAGGTTGTACAAACAGTTAACAAAAAGCAGACATCATTCGTTCCGGTATACATACCTTTTAGGTTTGACACAATATTTTAAATAAACAATTACAGCACTTCCTGTATCTTTACATTTATTGCACTAACTTGGTAAAATCTTTAAGTTATGAGACCACTTTTACTTCTGTGTACTATATTTTTCTATTTTTTTTTTTTTTTGCACTATGATTACTCTTGCCTAGTTGGCTAGTTCTACTTATTCCCAAGCAGTCCTCTGATTGGACAATGGAAAACAAGACCAACTGTGGAAACTGGAGATAATGCCTAGAACTGTCAAAATCTGGGTGGAGAAAAATGTGTCTCTTGCATCTACTGTAGGTAGTCATTTTGATATTTTATTTAGGCTTTAGATCAATGAGTGAAATTTTAAATAAAAAAAGATAAAAATCTTTGTGGCAACTATGGAATGCGACAATTGAAAAAGAGTACAAAGACAGACACATAGAAGATACAAAGTTAACAATGACATGAAATAATTACAAACATGCCAATGGATTTTGAATTTTTGGATTTGTAATATATAATTGGATTTAACTGCTATTGAAGTGATTTTAATCTGGTCTATCAAGTCCACTGGAAGAGACCATATCACCATCCTTATGATGGAAGAGACCGTCCTTAAAAACTAGGTCTTTTTGGGAACAACCACAACAAAGACACAGTCGACTAACAAAGAATGTCTAATTCAATATCTGAATCAATCTCTAAAAGATATCTTTCAAGAAGCTAGATACACTTAGCCATAATTAGAATATATAAGCTATGGTCCCCTCAAAACTCCTAAACAAGATACAGAGTGGAGGAACTGATGGGTAGAATTGGTGAAGCTGTTAATTTTGAAGCTGAAGACTTGCATTAAAAGAGCGTTACTGAATCCTTTATAGACCCTTAGCTTGCCCAGGGTTCGTCACCAACATCACTCTTCCAAGCTGCTTTAACGTGCCCAGAATAACTGGTTTTGTAAAATAAGTTGGAAACAAACAGTGAAACCAGACACTTCTGACTCACACTCAGAAAACTGATAGAAATAGAGATAAACCTGAGTATAATTAAAAAAAGAGATTGGGAAAGATCTAGAACCCTGGTAAGGTTGAACAGAAGGAAGCAGGTGCAGATTCAGCAATCAGAAGCAGACATGTCTGAAGTAGACAAACCAAAGGGACAAGTCAATTACCAAAAGAGGGATAGGCAGAAATTTAGGTGAACAGCAAGGAACAGGCAGTGTAGATAATCTGGAAACAAAAAAGGTCAAGACAGCTAGATGTAGAATGTAAACAGATATCACATCACCCTCAATGTACCCTCAACATTCACAATGTATTCACAATGTACCGTTAATGTACCCTCCATGGATCTTCAATGTATTCTCAATATAATTTCAATTCATAGAATTGACTTAATGTACATTCTTTGTACCATATACTGGTGTGTGTTTGGAAAGCATACTGAGCGCTTTATGAAATCATACCTCTATCCAATCGATGAAGTGACCAACCTCTAATCCCACCTCTTGAGTATTTTGCACTGCAATGCCATAGTGATTCTGAGCTCTCTCCAGCCAATCCACCACCACCACATTGGCGTCTTTCTCTCTGTTCTACAACGCAGTTACCAGTTTGGCCACCCAGCTCTCAAACAACCCACTCACCTAGCAAATGCGAGATTGCACATCAATTAGAACTGCTTAAGTTTAAGAAAGGTTTACCATTAAAATGGTTTCAAGAGGAATTACCATCCATCCATGTATCACCAAAAACGTTTTGCCTGTGCTGTTGAAATTGCAGTTGTGCAAGGTTTCAGATTTGCCTGGCACAATGTAACAGATGTCATCATCAGGCAAAGATGGTTTCCTTAAAGAAAACTTGGAATGGGCCTTGCCAGCCTCTCTCTGGAGAAACAGGCTCTTGAGGGACTCCAAGGCATTATCTGTAAAAAAAAAAAAATAGGAAAAAGTATGTCATTAATATGTTGGCATGCAGGGGGCTTATCTTTCAGATAACAAGTTATTTGGGAAGAAGTTCAGAAGTAGGGCTGTGGCGCAGAGTCGCATTGCTTCCTTACAGCTCTAGGGTCCTGTGCTTAATCCATAGACTGTAATCTTCTCCCCATCTTCCAAAACATGGCGGTAGGTGGATTGGTGACTCTATATTGCCCCTAGGTGTGACTGCGTGCATGATGCCCTGTGATAAACTGGCAGCCCATTTAGGGTATATTCCTAACTTACAACCAGATTTTTCAGGATAGGCTCCTGATTCACTAGGACCCTTACTGAATACACTTAATAAACCTGAAATGAATTAATTAGTTTAGATGTGGCAAGATGAAATAAAAAATTTAGGGCATTTTCTAGATCGCAGCCCACTCACCCAAGAGTTAACGTATTTGGTATGAATGTAAAAGTTGTTTTCGAACCTAGGTGTAGTCACGGTAACCGATCTCATGTGCTCTCTGGGTTTAACTGAAAGCTAATCCTTACCAGTGTCGAGGGTCAAATAACATGATTGGTTCAATATATTACTGGATGACTATAATGAACTCAATAAATGAATTTGCAATAAAATGTGCATTGCCTGACAGACTAAAAATCTTCTCAGGTGAAAAATGTTTGTTGCTTGCAGATGCTCCTGCATGAAGATCGCATCTCACACCAGATATATCTGATGTTGGTCAAGGTTTGAATGTCATCAGTGGGAATGGAAGAACAAAAATAAATGTCTCCCATGTTGCAAAACTGTATGCACAACTGGCCAAATGTATTCTTTATCCTTGATGAAGGCCTTTCTATATGTGGACTTGGGTATAATAATAATAATAATAATAATAATAATAATAATAATGGTAATAATAATAATAATAATAATAATAATAATAATAATAACAACAATAATAACAACAACAACAACAACAACAACAACAACAACAACAACAATAATAATAATAATAATAATAATTATTATTATTATTATTATTATTATTATTATTATTATTATTTTGGTCAACTTAAAGATATCTCAGGCTTCATAGGTTAACCAGTTTGTTTGTATTGCGAGGCGTAGTGTGTAATAGTATAATCACAATATGTTATTTTTGTCCATTTCATACAGCCAAACCCTATGTTTCATAGGGTGCATTAGCCTAAAATTTAGCCTATAAAATGTCCCACATTAGGCTAATTCACCGTAGATGATGTTGCAGGATTATGCATGTGCAAAAACACAGATGTATGAAGTAATATATAGATAAATCGATTGTTCTGCCATTTCCCTCAGGATCTATCAAGTTTCTCTCTATCTACTCACTCTCTTTCATTAAGCACTCTGGATTGTGGATCTGGAGCCGTTCCCAGGAACACTGAATCAATAATGCCAGTCCACTACAGGGCACTATGTACACACATGTTCATATGCTTACTTACTCCTAAGGGTAATTTATCCTACACAGTCCACCTACTAGGTTGGTGGGAGGAAACTGGAGAACCTGGAGAAAACCCACTCAAACCTGGGGAGAACTTGCACAGAAACTCCACACAGACAGCTAGGTGAGGATCAAACCAGGGACACTGGAGCTGTGATAAGGCAACACTACCCACTGCACCGCTCATGCACATCACTTTATTCACAACTGTAAATGGTTGAAGAAAGCATCAGAGACACAAGAATTTAATATAGAAATGGATTTGTAAAAAAAATAATGCATGGATTGAGAAACAAGAAATCTAAAAAGACTTTAGATTTACACAAAGCCTTGAAAATGTTTGTCCTTATGTGTAGTTTTTCCGCTTATATGTAATGCATATCTATGTAATTAATAATATATATATTTTAAAAAACCCTACACAGCTTTTTAGAAGCCTGACATATTTAAATCCCTGTATTGATGTTACACCTATAAACTTGTTGAATGCTAGACTTATTGCATATAATCTTATAGGTAAAGGTATAGGTGTTAATTTAGTAGTGTTTAATTGCAGTGCAATATTACACCCACATAATAAATAATTATTAAATTTACCCATCACTCTTCTTTTGTGCAGTTCATGCACATTTAATGTAATAGAATCTAGAACAGCTCTGAAATCAATTAAGTTATATTATTATATGGGCATTATTATGCAAAATTCACTTTTCTGGACATAAACCGGGCATAGCACACCATAGAGTTATTCTGCCCTCTTGAGTGCCACCCCATGTCTGGATGTATCCTTGCAGATGAATTAGTAATAAAGGTATATGGCCACACATGTCAAATTAATAGAAAATAATATCTGAACAGCACGGTGATGAAGTTGATTTCACCGCTCCTCCATGCATAGTAAGGTGAAGTTTGGTGTTCCACAAGGTTCTGTTTTAGGCCCACTGCTTTTTTCTTTATATATGCTCCC
>JAQQZX010088750.1:0-11517 GCA_030068355.1 Notoglanidium maculatum | reverse complement strand
ATATTTAGTTTATACATTGTTTCAAGTTCTTTTCATGGCTGATATTTCTAAATCAATTTCATAACGTTCACTGGCCGGGTTTTAGCAATGAATTTACTTTTGTTTTTAATAAAATCCCACCAGCAGGCGGCTGAATGAATCGGTTCCTGAACGGCACCCTGTTCATTCACAGAGGGAGTATTTTAAGCTTCATTGATAAAGTGAGCACTTTCACTCACATTCACCTTGGCTTTACTGTATGTACTGTAGACTGTAAGTGGGTTTTATATATATATATATATACTGTACATGATGCTCTCGTTTGTCTTGTATTATAAATCCGGAGTGCGCAAGCCTTTTTCCTGTAGGGTAAAGTCAGGTAAAGTGAGACACTTTTTAGTAAATTGCTTTTTAGGCAAGCTAAATCAGTTAGAATGCATTGCAATTATATATGTTTTATTTTAAGAGGTTGTTCTGAACACATCCATAGTGAAATTAAGCCAATTTGTTTATTCATTAATAAATTGTATATCTTTAAACACCAGCTGATGCCCTGTTCAGCAAAATGGAAATGTTCAGGTTGAGTGGAACACTTTGTCAGGTAAAGTGGGACACTTTATTATGATTAAAATGAACTATTTGACACATGATAAATACTTTTTAAAAACCTTTAACAACATTTATTAATGAATTCATCTGTATAGGAAATTAAACCGATATGATATCATTCAAAATGCTCAAAAGTACATAAGAAATCATGTCAAATGTTTTCAAATAGCCTAATTAATACTAGGCTATGAAAGTGGAGGTTTTTAAAATGCATTTCTTTAACTAATGCAAACACTGCAACACTGTAAACCTGAATTGAACATTCACTGAATAGAACTTTCACAATCTTATGATTTTACCAGTCTTATAATCACCTCAGAGAACACATGCACGACAGCTAAAGTAGTCATCATCCACAAGTCCACTGAGCTCTCTGCAGGACTTGAGATACCACTGTTTGCAGAGGTGTATCAGGCTTCAGAGCAGCAATGTGTCTGCATTGGATAGGGAAGGATAGCTCATTACATAAACATTATTTTTCCTCATGAGCTCCAAGAATTGAAAATTAATAACATGGCTGTAGTGGCCATCCAAAAGCAGGACATGGGGCCTTGGATCCTCCTTAGGCAGCTGCTGGACAAACTGCTGGCCGCACTCCAGAAAGAGGTGGGAGTTTATCCAGCCATTATGTGACTCTCGGATGATATCGTCTGAGTTCTATACCATGGCCAAAATCTTAACTTAGGTTCCTGTCATTCAGTCACCTGCCTCTGATATTCCTCAATAGCCCCTGCCATTTTCCATTTTCTTATTTTTAAGAAATAAACAACCTGGAATTTCATATTCAGATACATAATTAACAAGATTAACATAATTAACAATTAACAATATCATTTTATTTATTTATTTATTTATTTATTTATTTATTTGCTTACTTTCTTTCTTAATTACTTAATTAAATGGCTGTATTGTGCTTACTAAAATTAACAATAGCCCTGTCCCACTCAGCCGGAAATGCCCTGTCCCACTTAATCTAACACTGTAAGGTTGAGTGGGACAGTGCTTTAAATGTAATTTTTATAAATATTTATACAGTTTCATGCTCATTGTTATTAATTTGTAATAGGCTGACAGTATAAATGCATTTAAAAAGGTAAAAATTTGCTGTTACTTCATAAGTGACAGAATTATCAACCTTATTATTCTAAAACAGATTTACACTTGCCGGGTGGTTTACCATGATACCCCAGAGGTCAAAGAATGTGAAAAATAACAACAAGACCACCTGTGTGATGGCACACCAGTACCTTTGTTTTATATCCAGTAGAGATTCAACAACACCACAATAACAACTGCTGTGATTGGCTTACAAAATTAACCCTGTACAACACCCATAAGCTTAAATGTCCCACTCAACCTGCTGTCCCACTTTACCTGACTTTATCCTATAAGACCCTGTCAGGGTCTTGTAGCGCCCATAGCCAATCGGAGCATACTGGCGATTCCCCAGCCAATCAGCAGCCGGACCTCACTTGTGCGATGTTCTACCTGTTTTCACATTTGAGTGTTATCAAAATCTGAAGTGATGCCTGTGTAGCTGCTGCCACTGAGTGGCCAAAACCCGAATAGCTTTTTTTTCTGACCATCAGAAAGGGTAGGCCTCGTAAGTAGGTGTATTGTAAAGGACCTCACAAGTATAGTAAAACGTTTATGTGTGTGTGTGTGTGTGTGTGTGTGTGTGTGTGTGTGTGTGTGTGAAGTAGGTCCATTTGAATGGGATTTTTTCTTTTTCTATCACGGTTTAAAGCACTTTAGTTTTTGATTAACTTTTGATTAGCTACTTCTCTTAGTAGCTCCTGCAGTATCAGCACTTTCCATGCTCTAACACGCACATTCACACACACACACACACACACACACACACGCACACACACAAGCACACGCACACACACGTGCACAAACACACACACTCACTAATTAGCCTATAATCAAGCTATTTATTAATCTCTTTATGAACATCTGGTGTATTAGAGGGCAAAGGGCATCTCTTCATACTCATGCTGATTTCATTCTAATCCTCTCTTCTATTCATGTCATTCTGTTTCATTTTACTCTAAAATTTGTTTTAAGCTATAGTTATTCCATTAAATTTTACTTTACTCTGCTAATGCTTTTTTTCACTCTAGTTAATTTTTACATTTTACATTCAATTTTTCTATTACTATTTATATATATATTTAAATATTTATTTTACACTGTACACTATATTTTATTCAATTTTATTCTATTTATTTAATGCAACACAAAACAGTACAAAAAAAGTACAGTAGAGTAAATAGAATTTCATTTCATTTCTGCCAAATGCCATAAATGAGATTAAATATATTCTATTTTCTCTACTGTACTCTATCCTTTAAATGTCCTCCTATTTTCTGTTCTAGTCATCCATTTCATTGTAGTGTATTTTTCTGTACTCAATTCTAGTTTTATTTGATTGTAGAATTCATCTCTGTGCTTTTCTCCTTTATTCTATTCACCCTGTTTTCATATTCTTGTATCGTCTATTGTTTTGTTTTTTCAGTTCTGTTCTGTGATGTTCTTTTTTTACTTTAGAATTTAATTTTATATTGTTTTTATTCACTTTGATTAATTTTTAAGCCTACTTACTCCATTCGTGTATTCTATCTTTTGTGTTAGATTTTATTGATATATATATAAATATATCTATATAAACTGTAAATATATATATTTGTTTCATATTTTTTTTAAATCAATTCTAGTTTCATGCGATTTCATTCCATAGACATCCACTATTTTGTTCTATAATTTATTTTTTATATCCTGTTCTGTTTACTTATTCTCTTTTACACTTTTTCTATAATCTGCTTTTGTACTTAATTCTAGATTTATTTGATTATAGATTCAATCTATTAATTCTGTGCCGCTTTACCATATTTTATTATTGTATTTTTATAGTATATTGTTATTTTTTTTCTATTCTACTCTATCCTAATTTATCACTTCATTATATATTGTATTTGACTGTATATTATATTCTATTTTATTTTTATATTCTGTTCTATTCCTTCTGTTTTTTATTCTTTTTTCAAGTCACTCTAGTTTTATCAAGTTCAACTCTTGTTTAATTATTATTATTATTATTATTATTATTATTATTATTATTATTATTATTATTATTCAATTTGACTCCATTTTCCATTTCTATATTCTATATTTATAGTTTACATCCTTATATCCATCCAGCCCTTTTGTATTCATTCTGAACTCTAATCGCTTCTAAATTGTTCACTGACTTTTATTGCACAGTTCATTCCTACAGCCTATTCTGATTTTTGCTCTGTTAATTTTCAGGAAAACAGTGGAAGGCGTATCATTTGACTCGGTTGATTTGTAACGGGACGGATGTGCGCTTGTCTGCATGAGTGATCATGTGAGAGGAATCAAATGCCAGTTACACTTGACCTCGTGAGGCTCTGCTTTCTGTATCGCAGTAAAATCATAGGTGCGAGTGTGTGTTTATTAATGTGTGCACTCCATCAGCAATTACCACATATGATGTAAATATTTGTTTCAGGTTGATCCTGAAGTCAAAAATAAGTGACTTGTGCATAACGTCATGCTGTTGTCGAGCTGTGACTCTCCGTAAACAGTGTTTAATGTGATATCGCAGACATAATGTAGTATTTAGAGTAGGTCAGAGAAACAGGGCTCCAAGATACAGGACGTTTAGATAGATTTAGATGCTGACTGTTTTCTTCTTATTTATTCTGTTTGATCAGAACCTTTAACAGTTTTAACACTTGCTTATACTTCTTTCTAAATTCTAGTGTAATTATTCTCAGGATCACAAATGACTATCACTGCTGTTCGACTCTGTAATAGCAGGTGGAATTCACTTTGGTCAGTCGGGTTGTAATATGTGACATGGTCGTGACCTTTGCCTTCATTTCACACTGACAGAAAAGGAACGACTTGTTTGGACACGTTTAGCCGAGGCGGTTTATGACTCCACGCCGGAGCGAGCTATAGTTTAATACTGAGTTTAATGTGAGAGTTGTCCTGGATGACCGCAGCCATGAACTGATTGAACCTGGCTATTTTAAAAACATTCTGTGAATCATTTACTGCAGTGCTGTAATCACAATGCACTGAAAACACTTTTACTCGACATATACGTTCAGGATTTATACGTTTATGGAATTGCGAGACAAAATATTAAACTCTTAAACATTTCACAATTGGAGATTTAAGAAAGAAAAACATAACAAAGCTACATGTTTTCTGCACAGCTTCCCTCTTTAAATCTGGAAGATCATAGAGTTGACATGTTTTACACCAATACTATTCAAAATAAACTTTTACTGCAAAGCCAAACTAAGTAAGTGTATGATGACGTGTACATGCAGTTTGGATTAAGCTGAATTAGAGAGACTTTTTAGCTACGTACTGTACATTAGCCAAAGTTTAGACACTATTTAAATCTTGTAAAATGGAGTACATTTAAATTTATGATAAAGACTGTTTACATTTTTTTTTTTAAATGGTCATAAGGTGTTGATTAATATTCTGTAACCACAGCTCTGTCAATAATTCAAATTCACAGGTGTATATTAATGCGTCTAACACAGGTGATTTCAAACATCTTCTTATTTAACAAAGAATGCATATAGTCACCGATACAGTGAAGTTTTCTGTAATTAGATGTTTATTTAACATTTACGGAAGGAGTCTCCAGTGTTTTATTTTCCACCATGGCAAATTCAGGACAAAGGACTTTGCTCTTTCCAGTTGCTTGTTATCGTGAGAAGCTGCAGGTTTTTGTCGGTCTCCTTAACTTTAAGAGAGAGGGGGGAAAAGATGCTGGTGTGATAGTGACTGTTTATAGCTGCTATAATGTTTTGTAGATGTTCCACTCTATTAAATGGACCTATAAGCAAATATTCACTAAAATCACACACACACACACACACACACACACACAAAAACAATTCCATGACTTAAAATAAAATTGGATGAAAGGTAGACACAAGATGTGTATTATTACACATATAATTTAAGCAATTAAAGAAAATTAAGTATAAGTGACAAAGATTTGCATATGATTCATTTTGAATTTTATGAATTTCACAAAATGTAGAATAGCAAATTTCTATAGTAATGTGATCCACATGTGAACAAAAGGTATCAGTATAGATATCATCCTTTTTTATGGTTGTGTGGGAGTCCCATAATCACTGCCATTTCAACTACGACTCTGAGCATTCCATTGACCTTTGATCTGAAAAAAAGGACAATAATTATAATATTAAGCAGAAGAAGAATGCTTCATCTAACATTATTGTGATGTTTGTACTAAAATTATCCACAAGCTATGAACTATTCCTACATTGTACGAAGGAGTATAACGCTGTATATGTGTTTTACTGTAGTATACACCAGCCTGAGTGGAATTCTGGGAGAATATTTACAGTATTGCTAGATTATACTGTATCAATTGACCTTACTGTGTGGCTACAATAACACTACAGCGACTGTATTGTAAAAACACAATAAAACATACAGTATAATTAACTGTACTAAAACTGGGTGCTAAAAAAATTCCTGAAGCAGCAAAAGGACCTTGTGCAGTAGGTTCTTTCATCATGTCTTATATTATTTTGCCAGCCCAAGTTTTGGGACACACAGCTTCAGTTAATGTACTACAGCAAGTTGAAACAAGCAAGTCAAGTTGGGCTAGCCTATATTTCATTCCAAAAGTGAGACAAAACTAAGATAAAATTACACAAAGATTACCAAAAACAAACACGGACAAAACTGCTATAAGTTAACAGTCCTGAATAACACAGGAAAATAGGCTATGGTTTGAGGCTAGCTAGCTTCATTTATTTTAATGTCTATTCGCTAATGTTTGCTAGCTTCATTTGTTTCAATGAATCTGAATTTGAGGTAAAGCTAAGTGATGTTTCTTAGCAACTATTTACTAAATTCATTTATTTTACTGACTCAAACTTGAGGTAAAGCTAAGTAATGTCTGTTAGCTAATGTTTGCTAGCTTCATTTATTTTAGCGAATCAAACTTGAGGTAAAGCTAAGCGATGTTTGTTAGCTAACATTTGCTAGTTTAATTTGTTTTAGTGAATCAAACTTGAGGAAATGCTAAACGATGTTTTTTAGCTAACATTTGCTAGCTTAATTTGTTTTAGCGAATCAACCTTGAGGTAAAGCTAAACAATGTTTTTTAGCTAACATTTGCTAGCTTAATTTGTTTTAGCGAATCAAACTTGAGGTAAAGCTAAGTGATGTTTGTTAGCTAACATTTATTTTAGCGAATCAAACTACAAGTAAAGGTATGTAATGTTTGTTAGCTTACATTTGTTAGCTAGAAGGATATTTCAAATATACAATACATAGCTTACTTTTTTCTTGTTTGTGACTCACTGTTTCTGTCCACATTGTCCTCAGTGTTTATTTCAGCAGCTCCTGATTGTGTAATCTTTCATTTTATAAAGTCGTTACTGTGTAACGGCTTTGGTTTGTTCCTATGTGGTATGAAACTGTAATAAAATGTGAACACATTATGACCAGATTACAGTGTAAGAATTTCAAGAACTTCAAACAGTTAAAACAACAATATAGCTACACTTTAAATGTACACTAATACTAGTACTGTTACCAACAAGTAGGCCTGTAAAAAGAGACTTTATTTTGCACTTTATTTAAAAAATACTGTACAATGTGCTGTCAGTATTAATTACACCTGACAATTATGCTGCCAGATGATACTATCAAATTACAAGATCATTTATTTATTTTACAGTGCACCTAATATCCAAAGAATTTATGCTACATGGTAGTACGTAATGGACAATAGTGTAACTTTAATGGCAAAATAAAACAACTATTCCATACTGACATATTAGCATAAGGTAATGTCAATCATTTAAAGTCAATTAAAGTCCACGCGAGTCACTCACAGTCAGATCCGAGTTCAGAAGTGGCGTCTTTGTGTCTCCCAAAGTTTCCAGTACCTTATCTCTCAAGAAGACACACACATGCACACACATAACCTTGGTCTCTAGTCCTCTGCAGTGTCATGGGCATATGCATCAAAATAATACTCGGGGTATAAATGCAATAATTGACATAAGCTACTGATTAATATTGATAATTATTGTAATTAGCTGATAAGGCTACACATGCACAATCCAAAGGGCAGCAGTCTCCAGCTGCATTTCGCATGAAGGACTCCATCAAATCCACTCCATTACATCAAGCATCGAGCATGTCACGCTTATCTGAGCTTAATCAGCAATGGCTTGATTTCAGTCATAAAACCACAAACCGATATGGAGCTATTTTGATATATAGTTGATTCCGTGATTGAAGTTTCATTTAGTCTGCTTGTTTTGGTTTTTTTGGGGTATTTTTTTTTTCAAATTAAAATAAAAAATGGTTTTAATCCTTTTCAGACCTCTATCTTAAGGTTTCTTTCCTGAAAATGGCTCCATTTTGCTCTTTAACAAGTATCAGGTTTGAATTTTTTTTTTAGCATTGAATGAATAAAACTAGCATTCATGCTCATGACATTAAGACATTAAATACCTCGTGATGTTTTTAAATGAATAATTCTTCTCGGGTCTATAATTTGGGTATCGTGGTTGTATTTTCAAAGAAACCTATTCAATTAATATTACAATATTAACAAAAATAAACAAAAACATCTTATCATCTTATCATCATCTTATTAATGATAATCTTATCATTATCTTAATCTATGCAACTTCCCATGGACCATGCATGTTGAAATAAAAATGTACATTTTTCATAACCTTTAATGAAAAAGTATGCTTCATGCATTAGATATTAAATGAATTTATATTTTAATGGGAAAATAATAAGCTATTTATCTAAACCATGCACATAAGTGGGCCCTTTTCTTTCCCTTTATATTTCACTATATTTCTCAATAAATGCCATTAAAACCCAAAAGTGCAGCTATTAAAATACTTGGTTAGGGAAACTGCTGAAAGCCTGCTAGTATGCAAGTGTAAAATTATGCATGTACACAAATTATGCTACTCGCCAAGTATATAAGTACACAAATATGCTTGTATGTGTGTATGCAAGTATGCTAGAATGCAAGTTTTAAAGTATCCAATTACACAAGTTTATGTTCTGTTACAGCCCTTGTAAAAGAAAAAGAAGAAAAGACATTTGGAATAAAGACTGAAGTAATGTTTTTTTTTTGTTAGCACAGGTTGTTAGGATGGTGAAATTTCACAGATATTTGTCTTTAGATGAGTTGCATTTTCTATACTAAATGTTACCCATGAAATGTTTGTGCAATGTCATGAAGTCATGCTCAATTAAAGAGTCATTCAAATGAGATTTTAAATACAAGGATTTTGAGCAGGTCAACCCATAGCGAACGCTTTCTTTCAGTCTAAAGCAGAGAGAGCTGGATGAAATTGCAAAGTCCTTTTATTGTATTTTCCATGAAACGTAGTCATAGTCCATGACTATGGCAAGGGTCAAAACACATACAGATGTGGTTAATGCGGGTAAATCTATTATCAGCGTAAAATGAAACAGACAAACTAGGTCACAAGGCTCTTCTTTAAGTCTATTAAACTTCAAAAACCAGGAAACAACAAACAAGGAAACAATGCTGAGAATTGCGCTGGAATAGACGCAAAATCCGTGAAGGAACATCACAGGGAGTGGACGGGGCAGGGCTGGGAGATGAGTAGAGGAAGACGTGAAATAATCAATCCCCCTTGTTTATGTGTGAAAAGCAGGAGATAAGAGATTAACCCTGATCACAGGGCAGTGCAGGCGGCACTGATATGGGTTTCACAAGCGTTTGATTAGGGGCTGCAGTGACTCAAACAGCGAAGTATTTTATTAGCAGGAGCAGGGATAGACCCAAGGATATTACTGGTTGTATAGACTGATTGGGCCAAAGCATTAAAGATGGATAGAGACTGATATTGAGACCCTGAATGACCCTGAATCAGGAGCACAGGCTCAGACATGAGCAGCAACACAACCAACATCAGAGCCGTAAGATGAAGAGATGAAGAGTGAGACCAGGGATGAACCTGTGGCTGAAGTCGATGAACTCAGCAATCGGGGAGCAAGGCTGAGACCTCAGGGCCATTGATAGGTTAGAAGGAATCTACCATGAGAAACTGAACTTGACACCCACCTTTAACATGAAGCAGTGTATGGAACAGAGGACGCTAGCAATGGAGGACAAGATGCTGGGAATGGAAGCTGATGGAGTCTCATTTTCTGCTCTCTTACAAATTACAGTGGAATTTGAATTACTGTGGAATCTACTCAAAATCTCATCTTCGGTCCTTGTTGAACCATCTGGAGGAACTTTGAATTATTATCCAGACTACATGCCATTACCTGTCCTCAGAAAATGGCATTCAGAAGCAAATCAAACTCAAATGACCACATATCCAACTTCCCTACCTTGATAATGGCTCTACGCACTTTTCTGCCAACTCTAGCACCAAAACACATGACCAAAATCCCCGAATTGGTTTTATTTGAAACTTTCACTAATGCTTAGCTCTAGGTACTTTGGCTTGGTTTGTCAAAGCTCTGTGGCTCCAGGTGACTCCTCACCTGCCTACACTATGGCCCACAGTCCTGTGACACGTAAACCAAAATTTTACCCCTCAAACCATCCACATCACTTTGTATGTAGTTTGTAAAGTGGTGTGAATGATGATGGAGACCATGTGACATTTAATCTGATATGTCCTGCTTAGGTACTTATGAATATACCCTCGCCAATTTGCCAATTGGGAACTTCCCAAAGTCATCTTATAGGCCATCCAGAATCTCTGTCAGCTCAAGTGAAGTTTGTTCAGGTAGTTTTTGGAGGTGCAATGGAACAACTCAGAATAGATCTACATTCAAACAGCAGAACTTAACAGAAGCAGAATAATAGTAGACGTATTTCCTCGCCGCTGTCGTCTCTGGCTTGATCATTAGGATTGGGATTTCTGTAAAGCTCTTTTGTGACAATATCAATTGTTAAAAGTGCTCTACAAACAAAATTGTAATAATTGCTCACTGAAGCAATTTCATTTCCAATTCGGAATTTCCAAAAAAAAAAAAAGAAAAGAAAAAAAAGCTAGCTGTAAGTGTCCGCCTGAGCAATAAAATAATTTGAAGGAAAAAAAATATATATATTTTTAAACAGATTTTGATTTGCTAATTTGTAGCACGGTTATGCCGAATCTGTTTAAAGTGAATGTACCTGTATATTGTCAATCATCATTGCCACGTGCGTACAAGCACAACCGCTGAGGACTGCACTTCCCAGCCTTCCTCTGTTCTTCTCAGATCCCCTGATCATTGATTAATTTCACCTGTTTTGCATTTATGTTCTTTCAGTAAGGATATTTAACGTCCTTTGTTCCCTTTGCTTGTGCTGAGTGTTACATTTGTGTTCTCATAATTTCACCTAGCCCTTATCGTTGTTCATAATATTTCTGGTTTGTGACTCTAGCGTACGGACTTTGAGCTTTACGTCAGATTCCTTGCGATATATCTATTTGCCCATACATTTGACCACTGCCTGGTTTTTTTTATACCTAGTCTCTGCCTAACCTGTGATATACCTTTCTATCTGGTTTTCGAACATTGCCTGCTTATTAATTTAAAAAAATCACCAAGAAGGGTGCTGCTTACCACAGAGGGTTCTTATTAAAAACCAACCCTCATTGGAACAACCTTTGTTCAGCAAGTGGTCGCTTGTATGATGCATGCGTTACACACTTACACATTTTTGCACGCATATGGTAGGTTGAAAAGAAGACTGAAATTGAGCTAATAATTATTGTAGTAATGCAAATATTGTATAATAATTAATACAATATATTAAATAAATATTGTTCAATATAAAATAAATGTATACTTTCCTGTTCATTATACATATTACATTCC
>JAQQZX010088609.1:0-11520 GCA_030068355.1 Notoglanidium maculatum | reverse complement strand
GTTTATACCGGGAGGTCCGGAAGCGGAAGTGGGTGCGCTGGCGGTCGTAACGATGGCAACCCGTGAAGTCGTGACAGCTATGCAACAACACAAACATCAACGACTCTCTGAAGTAATTAATTTGAAATATGGTTGCATTGATGTCCAAGTAGCATTAATGTTGTGGGATATATGCTACTGCAACCTTAAATGTAAGGAGTTATTTAAAGTTAGTGGTGTTCTTTGGGCACTCAAGATGATTATAAAAGAGCTTGGCCAAACATTAATAGTCAAGGACATTTTATGTTTATGTTTTTTATGTTTTGAGCAGCCGTACCAAACAAGTTGCCTAGTGATTCCACTTTAATCAGAGCAAAAAAAAAAAACCACATATACCACTTTGTCTTCAGAACAAAAGCTGGTGGAACTGCCAGCAGCTGGCTGACTGTCTGCATACCAAAACATTTGCAAGTTTGGCTGGGTAAATGAAAGCCTACTAGCAAATTAGAATCCGACACTAGGCAAGGCTCTTTGGCTTAACAGCTGTCACACCACAAACCGCAGAGTTATCCAGAATAATATGTAATAAAATAGTAGCATATAACAACACATGTCTGTTGTTCATATAGTGAACTGTTGTGCATTGGAGTAATGTCCAAGTAGGGTTCAGGTGCCTTGCAAGTCCATGAGGCACTCTGTATGGACCTTAGTTTGTCATGAAAACTGGAGCATGGGCATCTCTCTGGTTTATAATGTGTCTCTCCAATCATTGGTTGTATCAGTGATTAGTATGAGAGGCCATTTAGGGCAAAACTGCTAATTATTACTAAAATTATTCATTATTAATAAGGGTCAAAAGTAATAACAGTGTTACTCACTGCACAAGTGGCATTTTTATTGGCTATGGTAAATTAAATGACCTAAAAGGTGTGTTGAGGTGAGTTGATTCATTTGTTCATGGGATGTCTGACAAACAATAGGTAAGCTGTCTCCAGCATCAAACAGGAAGCAGCAAAGCATGTACTGGCGTATGATAGGAAATAATCTTAAAAGGAATCTAATTGCAGTCTTGCAATTAGTGACCCTGTGTCAGACCTGCCCATGTTCAACAAGCACACCAGAGACTCCAACTCCCATGAGTACACAGTCCCACTCACAAGATGTTTCCCCTAACCACCTGCACCTGCATCCAATTAACCACCGAACCAAGGACACACACTATGTACACACACACACCTGCCATTTGCGAAGCAATAGTTTGCCCCAGTGCCTGTTATCTGCCAAGCCTTTGTATTACACATGTTTGCTTTATGGTTTTGAATAGTTGTTTGTTTCCTGGTTTTCTGATTTTTGCCTCTCCTACGTTGTCCTGTTTGCAAATTGACCGAACCTTGCCTGTTACTGGATTTTTCCTTTGCCTGCCGATTTGGTACTTCGGCTTGTGTGTTCTCTTTAATAAAGAAATGGAACTGCAACTGCGTTCTCTCCTGGTTTGCATCAGTGACAGCTTGCTTCACCTTAACATGTACACAGCAGATCCATTTGAGCATGGTGACTCAATAGTGGCACAGGGACGCTTCCTGGGTGATCAAGACCAACAAATGCGGGAGATGGAGACACCAATTCAACAGCTATCTACCGTGCTGTCACACATTACTCAGCAGCTCTCCTCCACCAATGCCCCACACCACACTCCCCAATGTCTCCTTGCCAGGCCAGAAAAGTATGACGGAAACCCTGCACAATGCCATGGCTTCCTCCTACAGTGCCAACTGTACCTCGTGTTGTAAGGCAACCTCTCTGAACACAGCAAAGTTACCTTTCTGCTTAGTACATTCACTGGTAAGGCACTTACCCGGGCCCAGGCTATATGGGAAAGAGGAGGAGACCCTGTTTCGACTTAGGAAAATTGTGTCTCTGTTCTGAGAAGTTTTCAACCATGCACTGGAGGGAAAGGAAGTACAGCTGTAGAAGTACAGGAACAGCTGCTGGATATAACACATGGTCCCCAGCAAGTGGTGGAATTGCTGGAGTTGCTGGAAGTGGTGGTGTGCTGGAGTTTCGCACACTAGCTGAGCATAAAGATAAACACACCAAACTAGCATGCCGAGATGACAGTAATACCCTGGACTCCCTTACTGACCTTACCATCCAACTTGACAACCTGATTTTTGGCCACTGACCTCGACAAGTCATATTGGCATCTACAGTCCCAGCCTAGAATCAGCCTGAACCCATGCAACTGGGCCATGTCCGATTCACAGCTGAGGAACGAGAAAGGAGAAGGAGACTACATCTATGCTACTACTGTGGGACCACGGAACATGCCATTGCTAACTGCTCACAATGGAGTGCCCCTTCACATTGACATAACAACCCAGGGGTGTGTGTCCTCCAATTCCAGTGCGGTAAGTACCACTTCTTTCACCTCCATCCCGTCATTTTTTTACATGCCCAGATCACACACTTAGACAATGTTTACACTTTTGCAGCCATGATTGAAACTTCATCCACCGAACCACAGCATTTCAGATACAACTTCCAATGATGACACTCCACAATCCTGTCCACATCAGTACCATAGATGGAAGACCCATCAGCCAGGCACTCATCATTCAAAGCACTCTCCCTCTCCTAATGCAAGTGAGCAGCCATCATAGTGAGACAATCTCTCTCCTGGTCATTGACATGCCGACTCATCCCATCATTCTGGGAACTCCCTGGCTTCACCTACACAACCCATGTATCTCATGGACACAAAGGGAAATCATCACCTGTTCAGATTACTGTGTACAACACTGTCTGTACCACCCACAGGCGACCATCTCATCCACAAACATTGAGAGCCCAGAGACTAATATGGAGGTGAGCATTCCCACCGAATATCATGAGTTTATCGATGTCTTCAGCAAAGCTAGTGGACGCCCTCCTCATTGTTCCGACGATTGTGCTATTGACCTGTTACCTGGCACTTCTCCATGCTGCTGGATTTACCCCCTCTCTCAAGCTGAACACAAAGCGATTCAGGATTACATTCAGGAGGCTCTCAAACAAGGGTATATCGTTCCATCTATCTCCCCAGCCTCCATGGGCTTTTTCTTTGTGAGAAAAAAAAGGTGGAGAACCACACCCCTGCATAGATTACAGAGGGCTTAACCATGTCACAGTCAAATATCTATATCCTCTCCCACTGGTACCCTCTGCTCTGGAACAACATCGCATGGCCCGCATCTTTACAAAACTGGATCTGCGCAGTGCCTACAACCTGATCCGGATTCGAGAGGGGGATAAGTGGAAAACATCCTTCACCACAGCCACTGGACACTCCCAGTACCAGGTAATGCCATATGGATTAACCTGCACTCCAGCGGTGTTCCAATGCTTCACCAATGATGTTTTAAGGGACTTTTGGGGAAAATTTGCTTACATTGCTTACATTGATGACATTTTAATCTACTCATCCTCATGAGAAACCCATGTACACCACACTTGTATGGTGCTATCGAAACTCGGAGAAAATCAGCTGTATATCAAAGGGGAAAAGTATGAATTTAATGTGACCAGTGTTGCATTCCTGGGATATGTTACCAGTGATGGGGGGTCGCAATGGACCAAGCCAAAGTCAAAGCAATCACCAACTGGCCCACACCGTGATCCATAAAGGAGCTCCAATGATTCATAGGCTTTGCCAATGTTTACTGCAGGTTTATTCTAGGCTTCAGCCTATGGCAACACCTATGACATCATTACTAAAAAACGGAGCCAAGAGACTGTCTTGGAATAAAGCAGCTGATTACTTTTGCAGAATAAAACAAGCATTTACCATGACTCCCATCCTACACCACCCAGATTCCACACAACCATTCATAGAGGAAGTGGATGGCTCAGAAAAAGGAGCAGGAGCCATCCTATCTCAGTGGGTAGGCGATAAGCCTAAACTGTACCCCGTTGCTTTCTGTGCTAAGAAATTTACCCCTACCCTAGAGGAATGGAGACACTTTCTGGAGGGGCCTAGAATATCTAATAATGCAACAACCTAGAATATCTAAGAATGGCCAAATGCTTGAATCCATGACAAGCTCGATGGGCCCTATTTTTCAACCGGTTCCATTTTCAAGTCTCTTACAGACCCGATTCAAATAACATCAAAGCAGATGCACTTTCTCGCATATATCTCCCCCCTGGTAAATGAAAATGAACCAGAAGCAATCTTGTCTCCATCATGCATAGTGAATACCATCGAATGGGTATTCTTATGTACGTTACCAACTCCGAGGGAAACTTATCACTTGGGCACACACTTCACAAGCCACTATCTCCTCCAAGAAAAATACTGGTGGCCTAACATGGTTGACGACATAAACAAGTTTGTCCAATCATGCTCTACCTGTGCACAAACTAAAGCACCCTAGACATTTCCCGCAGGGAAACTCATACCCTTGCCTTCACCACAACGCCCCTGGTCACACCTCACCATAGACTCACAAGACCCACTCACAAGATCTTTTTCCCCTAATTGGATGCACCATGCCCAGGACTCACACTATATACATCCACACTCACACATCTGCCATTTACAAAGCTATAGTTTGTGTCTGCTATCTGCCAAGCCTTTGTATTTACCATGTTTGCTTTATGGATTTGACTAGTTGTTTGTTTCCTGGTTTTCTGGTTTTTGCCTCTCCTATGTTGTCCTGTTTGCAAATTGACCAAACCTTGCCTGTCTTTTGTATATTGCCTTTGTGTGCCAATTTGGTACTTCTGTCTGTGTGTTCTCTTTAATAAAAAAATGGAACTGCAACTGCATTCTCTCCTGGTCTGCATTCCTTACACCCTGCATGATTTCCAGTCCTTGCAAAGTCATAGTCTGTGACTAAAAACTCTGTGAATTGTCTTTAGACATGAGAGGGGGTCAGACTTTAGTCTTTTAAGAGTCTTTTCAATGTCTTCTAGTGTATGGTCAGCGTATTACCACACTGAGTTAATACCCGTAATAGAATAAAAATGACCCTATGAGTTGAATAATATAAGTGCATATTTCATTGTCAGATTTTTTGCATATAGACCTGCCCAACTTGGATTACAGATTAGACAAAATTACTAAAAAAAAAAACCTGTTGCAAAGAGTATTCTGTTTAACAGTCAGCCTGGCTATTTTTTTTCTTTTTGCCAGGGCTTGGGCATATGCCCCCACCTAGGAATATTGGGCATAGCATAAAAAAATGGCTTCCCCTTTGTTTGAAGGGAGAAGAAAGGTGACACTCCCTTGTTCTCAGCAAAGGTTGTTTAAAAATGGTGCCTCTTTTTCACCGCACAGCAACCCAATACTACTCATAATTCTCAGGCTCGTAACATCCCCCAACCTAAGATCAAACAATTCTCAAAAAGAAATGTTTGATTCTTAACACCCAACATGCAACAATGCATCAGCCACCAGATTATCCGTTCCCTTCAAATGATGAATCTCAATGTTAAAATCTTGTAGGAGCAAAGACCAACGCATAAGACATTGATTCTTATTGCGCATACGAGATAAAAACAAGAGAGGATTGTGGTCTGAGTACACTAAAATTGGGGTAGAACTGGAACTCACAAACTTTGAAATGCTGTAGAGCCAGAAGTAAAGCTGATGCTTCTTTCTCGATCGTACTATAGTGCATTTGATGTTTATCAAATTTTTTTAAGAAACAGCACACAGGATGGACAATACCATTAGTGTCTTCTTGTAACAAGACAGTACCGGCACCATAAGCACTGGCATCCACTTAAAATTTAAAAGGACAAGACACTCGGGGGACCACATAAAAGGATGAGAGGGGATGACTAAATCTGTTAAGGGCACATCCACACTTGCAAAATTTTTAGAAACCCCACAGTAATAATCACACATACCCAGAAAACAGGGAAGCTGACATTGCGTTTCTGGCATGGGAAAATCTAAAATAGCTTTCACTTTAGCTAATACAGGACGCACCTGTTCTTGTCCCACTTGTTTCCCCAAATGTCACCACAGCCTTTACTGAATTCACATTTTGATAGATTCCGTGTCAAACAAGCATCTCTCAAGCAACTAAATACCTCGCGCAAGGTACTCATGTGTGCAGCCCATGTATCTGAATAGGTTACAATATCATCCAGATAAGCATCGCAGTTTTTAACGCCTGCAAGAACAATCCCCATTAATCTCTGGAATGTTGCTGGAGCATTTCGTATTCCAAATGGCATTACCCTATATGGGAGGAAATAATCAGAAGTAATGAACGCAGAGATTTCAGAGCCATGTGATCATAGTGGCACTTGCCAATATCCTTTCAACAGATCCAATTTTGTGACATACTTGGCTGAACCTACTTGGTCCACGCAATTATCAATTCATGGCAAGGGAAATGAATCTGGCTTAGTAATAGCATTCACCTTAAGATAATCACTATAAAAACGAAAAGTTTGATCAGACTTAGGAACTAAAATGGAATGTGAACTCCATGGACTGAAACTAGGCACAGCAAATCCATTTTCTAAAAGGTATTCAACGTCACTTTTCATGGCTACTCCTTTCGTAGGACTAACACGATATGCATGTTGTTTTATTGCTTTGTGGGTTCCCACATCTACATCATGCTCAAGAACATTAGTTGGAGTAGGTTTATCACCAAAAAGCGATATATAATCACGAATGAGTTGACTAATTTCAAGTTTTTCTGCCTCTGGCAAATACAACAAATGTTCTTCCAACCGATCCAAAATGTTTTAATTTTCCAGCTGTGCACAAGGAACAGAACCGGGGGGCTCTTGCAAACCATCCCCCACACCATCTTTTTGTGACACCACTGTTGCCATAGGGGCAAGGCTTTTGAACTGAATTTACAGCTGCATCCGAGTGGCTACGAGCTACATACCATTTCAGCATGGAAATGTGACATTTTAAAGCCTTTTTTTTCCTATCTGGTGTACTGATGACATAATCCGTTTCATTCACTTTTTGCTCCACTTCATATGGGCCACAAAGCTTGGCTTGTAAACTAGAGCCGACTACACCTGAGTCACTAACTGTCACTAACTCTGACAGAGTTACTAATGACAACAGAGAGCTTTCTTCTCGTATTGTTTCATTTTAGTTTGTACCATAGCAAGAGACTCTCGTGCCAGCTCACAAGCAGTATGTAATCTTTCTCGGAATGAGCTCACATAATTTAACAGATTGTGGGTAGGGGTAAGCTTGTCTGCTAACTTGTAAAGGAGCTACAGAATAACCTGATCTGGTTTTCCATTTATTTGACAAGTATGACAAGATTGACAAAAGGTAACTATGTCAGTTTTTAATCCTGGCCAAATTAAATACTTAAGTATACGGTAATAAGTCTTAACCCCCAAATGACCAGACAAATTATGATCATGGGCTAAACTCATCACTTGTAGACGAAAATCTTTAGGTACAACCACTTGTGTAATTACATCACACTCCTTGCCGGACATTGGGCACCATTTCTGCATTAAAACCCCATCTTCAAAAAGATAAGTGACTAGAGATGTAACTTGTTTTTGTTTGTGTGCCTGGGATCGACAGGTAACTAATGTCACATCTGCTTGCTGAGCTCTAATAAGCTGAGCCTTGTCTACGGCCAAACACAATTCCGATTCGTCAGATACTACATCGATAAACATAGGCACTTTTTCATCAGCAGGAGAGCTAACCAACTTATAAGGGGCTAAGATAGTATCAGAAAGATCTACCAACTCACCAAACATACGCATTTGTGCACGTGTTACTACGCACATCTGAAAAGTAGCAGGCGTTTCAGAATCAGAGGGAGCAACGGTGCTCTCATCCACAATGGGGTTCTCAATAAACTCAGATGTGGCAGGAAATACCTTTTCTCCTGCCAATTCATTTCCGAGAATGAGATCCACTCCTGAAACAGGTAACCGATCTTGAAAACCCACTCTCACTTTTCCAGACACTAAGGAGGAGGAAATACACACAGTGTGAAGTGGCAAATGTACAATACTCATTTTAATCCCCCATACAAGCAATTCAGACCCACAATACGACTGATTCGAGAAATTTAAGACTCCACTTCTAGCCACTGAATGTTTAGCTCCAGTATCTCTTAAAATAGTAATATTTACTTTATCCGACTCATTATCCATTAATGATAGAAACCCATGTGACATAAAAGGTTCAAACTCAGGATCAACTTCCTGTTTCAACAAGTCATCAGTCATCTTTAAAGAAAATGCATTCTCATTAACTTGAATTAACCTGATTGGAAAAGGACTTTTACTTTTAGATTGATCCTTTTTCTTTAACACAGGGCAAACTGCAATGAAATGCCCAGATTCATGACAGTAAAAACATTCACGTCTGCCATTCATACCAGAATACTTACACTGAACGGCTTTTGGTGGACGCACTTTCATTGACTCACAATGTATGGGGAAAAACATTTGTGTGCATCGAAGTAAATTCCTCAACGAGGACAGAGGCGTTAGATACAGACACAACCTTTTGTTCATTCAAATAAATCACAATTTGTTCTGGCAAACATCTTTTAAACTCTTCCAATAAAATTAACTTGCGTAACTGAGCGAAATCCGAAACTTTACTTGCTTGACACCATTTATCCAAAAGCATGCCCTTTTCATGCCCACACTCTACATATGTCTGGTTGGCACCTTTCCCACAATTTCAAAACTTTTGTTGGTACGCTTTAGGCACTAACTCATATGCACGTAAAATCGTGGACTTAACAATATCGAAATTTCGACTACGCTCCACTGTAAGTGCGGAACAAACTTCTTGGGCTTTTACCACTACCTTACACAGCAGCAAAAGTGTCCAAACGTCTTTAGGCCAATTCAAGTTTGGCAGCAATACATTCAAATGCATTAAAATATGAATCCATCTCAGATTCTCTGAATGGTGGCACTAGTGCAATGAGTCAACTCACATCAAAGCTTGATTGGGGCAACTACAGGGTTGTGCACATAGCCGGCTCTGGAGGAGCTGCCACAGGCAAGCGTTCAAGTTCCAAGATTCTCACCTTCAGCAGCATAGCTGAAGTGCATGAAAGTGCATGCTATGTGAAGGTCCAGTCATGCTCTTCGAGCACAAGTTGAAACAGAGTTACTCTGTACTGTCTTTAGAGCATTACGATGGCCTTTATGCCACCTGCATAGGAAATAATGGATTTGAAGCACATAAGTCAATTTCACAAACTACCTACAGGTTTCACAAGTGCCGAAGTGCATGACATGTGGAGGTCCAGTCATGTTCTTTGACCACAAGATGAAAATGATTTGCTTAGTTCTATGGCTTTGGGGCATTATGGGCCTATGTCTGATTATATTGTTTACAAGTTTCAAGGGTGTTTGTAGGCTCTGTGTGTGCTGTTTATTTTATGTAATCATATAACACGTTGTAGTGAAGTTTAATGTGCACCAATGTTTTTTTGAAAAAGAAATTCCTTGTTTTTCCATTTTATTATCTTTTATTTTGAAATTTTGCGGACGGTCAAAAGCTCAATAATTGTGTGAATGCACCACAGGAGCTGGATTATTTCAATTTTTTTTATTAAAGTTATTTTTATTAAAATTTATTAAAGGTATTTATTGAATAACCAATTTGTCTATGTAATTTCACAAACACACACTAGTTTGTGAATGTGAACTCTATGGGCAGATTAGAACAAAATGTATTAGAAACTTGTTTGTGTGCATTGTTGTGCTAGATATGTGCGTAAAGGTAAAATTTGTTTGTGTGCATTGTTGTGCTAGATATGTGCATATAGGTCAAGTAAAGGTGTGAAAACTGATTAGAATGTGAGACGTATCTGATTTGAAAAAGTACAGGCTTTCTAGACATGTAGATCTAAAATAAGCATACCATAAAGTAGAGATACGACTAGATGTGTGAGTGAATGTGTGAATGTTGGTAAGCGATATGCGGTTATTCTGCAAAAGGTATTGATATTCTGCAAAAGGTACAGAAATTGGACTGTTGAGGACTCGGGTAAAGTCATTTTCACTGATGAATCCCATTTCCAATTGTTTGGAGCATCTGGAAAAAAGATTGTCCGGAGAAGAAAAGGTGAGCACTACCACCAGTCCTGTGTCATGCCAACAGTAAAGCATCCTGAGACCATTCATGTGTGGGGTTGCTTCTCAGCCAAGGGAGTGGGCTCACTCACAATTTTGCCTAAGAACACAGCCAAGAATAAAGAATGGTACCAAAACATCCTCCAAGAGCAACTTCTCCCAACCATCCAAGAACAGTTGGGTGATGAACAGTGCCTTTTCCAGCATGATGGAGCACCGTGCCATAAGGCAAAATTGATAACTAAGTGGCTTGGGGAACAAACCATTGACATTTTGGGTCCATGTTCAGGAAACTCCCCAAACCTTAATCCCATTGAGAACTTGTGGTCAATCCGGGTGGACAAACAAAAATCCACAAAATCTGACAAACTCCAAGTATTGATTATGCAACAATGGGCTGCCATCAGTCAGGATTTGGCCCAGAAGGTGATTGACAGCATGCCAGTGCAAATTGCAGAGGTCTAGAAAAGAAGGGCCAACACTGCAAATATTGACTCTTTGCATGAACTTAATGTAATTGTCAGTAAAAGCCTTTGACACTTATGAAATACTTATAATTATACTTCGTTACACCATAGAAACATCTGACAAAAAGATCTAAAAACATTTTATATTAATGCCTTATGGAAAAATCATCATTTTTTGTAATAGCTTCCATGTCATGTGACCCACTGATTCCAAGTGAATGTCAAATTGTATTACTACACTGGACATACCAGACACACCTCTTTTTATTGGGTTTTAGAGCTACTGGGAAACAATGGTCACTTTTCGATTACAAAAATATTGAAATAAATTACAAAAAGCTCTAAAACCCAACAAAAAGAGGTGTGTCTCATGAATCTTGTGTATTAGTAGTAGTGTATTAGTGTATCAGTGCATTGATTTGAAGTCACTGTATCACATGACATGATCACATGAATTTTTCTATAAAAAATTACTGTAAAATTAATATAAAATAGAAAAAGGTCTAAAACCCAATAAAAAGAGGTGTGTCCTAACTGTCCAATATAATAATAATATCTGGTGTAAATTTGGAGTCAGTGGGTCACATGACATGGCAGTTATTGAAAAAAAAGTTAATTTTTTCATAAAAATATTAATATAAAATAGCAACAGCTCTAAAACCTTCAACCCGAATTCCAGAAAAGTTGGGATGTTCTTTAAACTTGAATAAAATGAAAACTAAAAGACTTTCAAATCGCATGAGCCAATATTTTATTCACAACAGAGCATATGTAACTGGGTCACACGCTATGTCTGGTAAATAGAGATATCTAGGGGTAAGGCTTTTAGCGGTGCCTGCTCCTTTAAGAAGGGAAAGACTACGGTGACGTCAGTTTGTAGGACGATGTGGCAAGCATACTGCATTCTGGAAAAAGATGGCGATAGCGATTAAGTTCCGATGGCGATGGTGATTTAGTCTGGTGTGGAAAGGAGTGCAAT